>JASDQU010108243.1:10339-21311 GCA_032191745.1 Picea mariana | reverse complement strand
AGGTGGCATTGTAGCGAGGGATCGACACCTCGACACTTGGGGCTTTGAAAGCACGGAGTATTGATATCGCAGGTCGCGATATCCCGATAAGGGAAAGCCTGACCCCTGAGCATTGACCGTTGACCATCGGGGATCGGAGCTCAGGAATTGAAGGGTTGATAACACAAACGGTAAACTCGCGAACACGCGAGTGCCGATTTCTCGGTTTCCGAGAGTGGGGAATCGCCGAGGGAAGTATACTGTGGGTGAAGCACTCCCGAGGGAGTGGAAGAGCTTTGACTCTTCGGGGCCTAAGGGTGAGAAGGTCCTGGTGGTGCGACCGTCCACTGAGGGGCGACTTGTGTCATACTATTACTTGTGTTCATTCCTTTCCATTGGAATATAATGAGTATTTTTATTTTACTCCATATTTTTTTTAATGGTATACTTATAGTTTAGTTTATAGTTTAAATTTTATGCATACTTATTTTCTCTATTATGTTGCAGTAATACTCTTATGTTTGTCCCATAACTAACCATTGTATATTGTTTATCTTACAACCTAGATTAACAAAGGAGATTTTTTTCAGTGATGCAACAAAATCCCCAATACAAATTGTTGAATCACTTGGCTTTACATCATTCAACATATCCTCTTAGGTTGTTTAAGCCATTTTATAACAATGATCTTGTAATACCCTCATTTCCTCTAGCATGTAATTAATAACATTTAATGATTTTCCATGGCATGGGATATGAACAATGTAGTTATATCATTGAATAAAAATTCCAACCAGTTGACTGTGGGTGAATCCTTGAAAGTATTGGCCATGATACCACTAGAGGAATGAAAGGAGGTTCTTTTAAACTAAAGGACCCCAAACCTCCTTGCCGAGGAATTAATTTGGAAGTGTTCATATTATTTCCCTTAGCCCCAATTTCAAGGAAAATGAGTTAATGCTCGGGAGGATTGGTGGTTGATAAACCAACCACCTTAATGAATAGAAGCATGGAGGGCTGCCTGAGGTGACAAAAAATGGTTAGCTAGAGGACAACAAGAAAGATCACCTTGGGTCTCCATGATTGACCCATGAGTTTCCTTATGACATAAGAAATAGAAGGATGGCTAGAGAACCTTCCCAAGTCATGTGTGTAATAAAATCACATGAGGGGAAGACAAAAATATGGAGAGAGGTCAGGAATCTGGTCAAGAGAGAGAAATTGAGGGATTTTGGATGGGGAAAATAAATGATTGAATGTGTAAAAACATAGTAACAAAAAAGAGCTTGAGCTCTGAATCTTGGGTCTGAGAGCCTAGAAACCTAACCTGAGCTAAGAGGGTCATGAGCTTGATAATGGGAAATCATATGATAAACCTCAATGAGGCATGGTCTAGGTGGGTGTGAGGAAATATCTACCGAGAGTAGGGCGACAGAGAGTGTTCTCCATAATATGCTAAGAATCCAAGATTCCAAGAGATTGATGCTGGGAGGGAATTTGATAAACCTTGAAGAGTTCTGGGCTATGTGGGTGAGGAAGAGTATACCCATAAGGGTGTGAAGAAGAGTGATCAAGATGGAACAGGGAAGACCCCATGAGTTCTTGACCAGAACACAAGAGGGTTACTGGCTTGATGTTGGTTGGAGAGAAATCCAATTGGGAAGGAATCTGATAAATATAGTGGAGGTCATGAGTTTAGTAGGAAGAGGGGGAGATTTATGTCATTTCCAGAGAAGTGGAGGATATTAACCTCCCTGGTCTATTTATTGACTTGATGAGTCAATAGTGAGAGAGTTCCCTGGTGGTATCATGGCTTGGCACGGGGGTGGCTAGAGTGCTAAGAGTGAATGCATATGAGCCTATGGTTGGGTGGAAAGGTGAACACCCACAGTCAGTTGGCTTGTTAACTTCTCCACATAACATATAAGTATTTGTGTGCTATGTTTGTAGAGTAAAATGAATGGTTGTCATCTTTAAATTCTATTTAATGTGCAAGTCAGTTTGATGGACTGAGTGCTTGTTCTATTGGCCTTTGTTGTTTTTGAGTGATTGTGTAACTATATGGGATTGTATATGTTTTGCATATTTGTATATAATAACCCTATAAATTTCTTCGGAGATTAGTCGCATTCCACATTGATAGAATGGAAGTAATTGTATGAATAACAATAGGAATTTGTAAGAAAATTAAAAGGTTGCATATCTATGATTTTCCTGTGTGTGCAGTGATCGAAACAATTGTAATGACTTATTATGAGAAGGAACCAGATCTATAGGCCAAGAATTTGAATGGCATGTATATGAGAGGAATGAAGTGCTTTAATCCTCTTTCAAAGAATGGGTGGGTTACCCATCGATATCCCCATGATAACCTATGAAAATCAGTTGTCGTTGATCCCTGAGTTAGAATGAATCTCAGTTTTCCATCGATAGGATATTACCCTTTTAAATTACCTTGTAAAAAAATAAGGAATAATAGTCTTCAATCTGGGGAAAGGGTCGATTCATGACTGTCTAAGATGAACTAGTTTAGTTGGTAAAAATATCTGCACAATGGATGATTGAATCTCATCCATCAACTCTGAACGTTGATTGATCTCGACTATCGCGTTTTGTAACCAAGCTCAGGAGGGAGTTCCACGACCTGGGGAACTCAAGCATCAGAAACTAGAATATTTCTAAGTATAAACCCCTTTGGAAGTCTTGATACATGGATGTCCGGGGACCTGGGTTCTAGCCCCCTGGTTCTTGTTTCCCAAGCCCGAGGGAGAGAGAGAGAGAGAGAGAGAGTGACAACATAGTGATGTAGTGTGCCAACTCAGTTACCATGGTGTCATAGGGTTGACACATATTCACATATCATTGCGGACGAGTAAAGTGTGGGCCCTGATAGGTTTAATTCCTCTACATGGACCTCTTTGAAGTGTCGGATGTTAGATCTATCGGCCCAAAGATATTAGTTATTGAAATTTCTTAGTAAATCCCATGATTTGTAATCCAGGGGATTAACATAATTAAATGTCTTGTAATCTTTGGGATTAATGTAATTAATTACCACGTAATGATCAGATGATTGACCTCAAGATTTTTAGGTTATAGGAGATAGGGAAAGTGTCGAGGCCCGAGATCCACTCTGATAAGAACCATTAATCTATTGATTGATGCTCTAAATATCCATCGTCTGATCCTTAGAGTCACTACCACATTAGATTTTTGGAAGAAACCACAATAGCTTTCTAATCGAAGCATGAGAGATCTCATTCGTAGATCTCATAGAATCATAACCTAGAGAATTAATACAGTTAATTGTCCCTTAATCATCAGATTACCTTAGTTAATCATGATATTAACTTGTTTAATTATCTCGTAATCCTTGAGAAGTGGACCTCGGGGAGTTTTATACTATAGGAGGTTAGGAAGGGGTCAAGGTCTCAATGTACGTGATTACCTGGTGGCGCCACATGTTGTGACATGAGTGGTTCCATGTGTCACAAATATTTTGGCATATTTGGATGAAGGTTCAGGTGGAAAATGAGTGCCACATGTCGAGTGGTACGAGTGTTGCATGTCATGCTAGGTGGCATGACCAAATAGAGCCATGTGCCCTAGGATGTCAACTATATCTTGGATCTTGGACCATCGAGAGATTTTGGGAAATATGCCTTATGAAAATGGTGAATAGCCAATGTATGAAAGATCTGAGATGATGTTAGATGGTGTAATTTGATGAGAACAAAGAGAACAAGTGTCAATGCCCTGTTGGGAGAACCTTGGGTGTTGCGATGATATGTATACAATGTCAGCTCACGTGGGAGGTCCATGTGTCACAAGGTGATCGTGCCATGTGTCAAGTGGTTTTAGTGTTTTCAAGCAAAGCTCTATGGGGAAAACTTGTACCACATGTCATGCGGTGACAGTTTCCATGTGTCATGCCATGGTCAAGACAAGTGGCATGATATGACAGGGCTGCATGTGTGAGACATATTTTCATGCCAGATCAGGAGTTTTGGGGCTTTGCAAAAAAAAAAAAACGTAAAAGGAATGACATCCTAGTGGTCGATGTCCCGAGATCCTGAGATGTCGATGTCTTGAAATGACATCATATGATGCCACCAGCCTTATGTGAAATGGGCAGGTGTCAAGGCTTGGTCAAGATGGATCTCAGGGAATTTTTGTAGAAAGTGTTAGGCACTTGGAGGGTCGAGGGCCCAGTGGAATATGTGGCAAGTGCCACGCTTGCAACCACGTATATGCTAAGGTGTGCGTTTTCTAACATGTTAGTGCCACGCCAGATGGGAATGATGAAATGGATCCATGTGGATTTCATGTGGAATTATGGAGGAATTTGGCCAATAAAGGCCTTCAAAGGGCTATAACTTTTGATCTAGAGCTCTATTTTGAGCAAACATTCAGTCATTGGAAAGCTCACGATGAGCAGAAGAAAATGGTTTCCTTTTTAAAAGGGATTCAAAGAGGTTCAAGAAAAGTGAAAACTTAATACGCTATCCCTTAAAATGGTACTTATGGGGTTGGGTGTCTAACAAGTCTAGTGCCTTGTAGGAAGGATAACCTTCCCATTCATCCATTTGGAAATCACTCTCAATGATTTTCCTTTCCAAAATTTTATTTTTCATGAGCACGAAAAGATTTTGCAACTGTTTTAGTCTATTCCATGCAAGTCTTGTGGCTATGGGACGATTTTTCATGGAAGTCACACAACCTGTAACATTGTACTTCCACACAACCTACACGACTATCTTTTAAGAGACCCACATAAGTCTATTTAAATCCACTTTTTAGGCATTATCTAGGCTCATCAATAGACTTAGGTAGCATTATTTAATTTTTCAGGATTTATAGGCTTAACATCTTTGTTATTTCTTTCCATTATTATATTAGTAGTTAGATAACTTAGTGGCTACGAGGAGCAATCATACTTCTTTTCTGTTTCCATGTGGATGGATTCTCTACTTGTTATAGTACATCAATGCTTAGAACAAAGTTCAATTATTTTGTTTCCTTTTCTTTCATTAATCACACACAAGGGACCTAAAAGCCTTCTTTCCTCTAGTATGATATTTGGCTTATGCCCAAAATAAATCTTGGTGAATCAAAACAAAGAAAGAGGGTGAAATACCTCTCTTCACACAAACTTCATTTTTTTGGTTTGGTTATTTTCAAATCATCACATAGAAGTTAATTAGGTGGATTAAGAACCCATATGAGTTAACGCATTTACCTTTGTCAATTTATTCAAATTTATTTGAAATCATCATCATTGAGAGTATTGATATTATTTGAAAAACTTTACATTATCTAAAAATTAAGTAGGCGGAGTAAGAACCACTCAAGTTCGTATGTTTTGTTGTTGATCAAATTTATTTAAGTATTGCAATTTTATTTCCAACATTCTTGTATCAAACATTATATTTCCCTCATGTAAATCACACACACAAAGGACCTAAAGAGTCTTCTTTTTCGAGTATACTCTTCAACCTGTGCCCAAAAGTGCTCTTGGTGAACCAAAACGAGGAAGAAATATGAAATACCTCCTTCATCACACCTCTAAGAAAAATAACTAGTTGATGATGCTAGATTATCCCCCTAAAAACAACAAAACTAACCAACACACTTAATTCCTCATTTGGTAGGTCAAAAAACAATTAATAGTGGTAGTTAGGATTGTGAGGATAGGCATTAAAAAAACTCCTCATAATTCGAAACATTGAATTTTTCCATGGGAAATTTCAAAATCCTTTACATCAAGTGTGAAAAATCCAAGGCAAGGATATAATTGTGAAGGGTCAAATATTGAGGTTAGGTTGTTCTACTAATCTCCTTGAGCCACCCATCTCTTGTTTGAATACAACTCTTAATTGGTTGAGGTTAGGAGTCCCTTTCCCTCACTTGAGAAAGGTAGCTTAGTGGCCAAACATTATTACATATACGTAGGTGGCACGTACGAGTTTAATTTTCACCTGAGACAAATAGTGTTAGACATTAGGAGACATCACCAATTCCATATGTACATACCCTCAATGCCCCTCTCTATAACTTACTCATTCACACATTCACTAACCATCTTTGGTGGATTCATACCCCATCCATTAAGAGCATTTGGAAGGTCCAATTTTATTTGAGTGGAAGGACATTATGTATCATAGGACTCATGCTTTTTCTTTTTTTTTCAAACCATCATTTGAAAAAACTCCCCTACATCAAAACATATTCTATGATTTAAAGCGAAGTACATTAAAATTATTTCACCAAAAGCACATTTATTTTCATTTTCTCACATATTTTCTTTGATTACACCATATTTTCACTAAGCACGGTTTAGTGGCCCTCCCTTTGAATATCACATGCCTATCATACAACTAGGAACCATTGAGGACCCTTATTCACCTTGACATTCCAGGCACTTATAGGTCATTCCCCCAATAGTGGGAGGAATTTCTAGTATTTTTATTTCCCCAACTATACCATCCCCACCACACTCACCCTTGGGTGAAGCAATACTAGGTTTAGCTCTCCTCAGATCATCCTTCTTGAGTTCATTTCCCCCTAGGTACCTTCTTGGAAGCTTATCCTCATCTATAACATGCTACATCAAATAAGATAGATGGCATATGTCCCACCACACTTGCTACTACACCCACCAACTTTCCATATCTGACTAGTCATAATCTCCTATATTTGACAAATCTACTGAATGAACACATTTAACATTATTGAGTTTGGCCACTCATGCCAACCAAAATTCCATCGGATATGCCAAAGTTTGAGGGAGAAATAGGTGAAGACCTCACCAACCATATCATGAAATTTCATTTATGGTGCTCAACCAATAATATCACAGATGATTATGTCTATCTCATATTATTCTAGCAAAGTCTAACTGAACGATTGGCCAAATGGTATATTAATGAAGTAGTAGGGTCAAATGCAAAGTTTGCATCTCTAGAAAATACATTCCTAACTTTTTTCCAATTATTAGTTTGTCATGAAACTAGCTTGGAAATACTTACTGAATTTAGACAAACCAATTTTACTCACATCATGGATCACATCCACGAGTGGCATAAAAGGTGTAGCTTGTGTAAAATAGAACTCAAGGATAAACTACTCCTGGATTGGTTCTTGAAGCCTCTCTTACTTATGATCTCCAAATATGTGGCCACCACCATGGCTCATACAGAATATGAGGCCATTATCAAATCCCATCACTTTGATTCGATATATTTCTAGTCAAGGTATCTATATATTTTCATCCTCGATGCCCCTCGCCCTCTCCCATTTGAGCTAGAAAATCTAGATACATCCCATTCAATAGATGGATTGATAGGGCTCCACCATAATGGTCCTAATAGCATGGTTATCACATCACACATTCTTAATATTATATCACACAAAAACCCTTCCCATATGAATGGTGAACTAAATCCTTCACATTCAGGGCCCAGCATGCCCTCCTTAGGAGTACATGCTTCACCACACATGCCTGGGCCATATTGCAATAGTCAAAACTATAGTGTATGGACATCAACATCTTCCAACCAATATGGTAACCCCCCACAAGGAAAACTATACTACCCATTCCATGGTCCCTCGTTGGTTGTTGTTGCACCACCACTAGCTCAGTTTTACATTTGTATTAACTTTTCCAACCCTCACTTGTTGAAAAAATACAAGCACTTGAGAATCCAATATGGCAAATCCCTCAAACCCAAAAAACAAGGGGGGAAAGGGAAAAACAAAAAAATGACAACCCTGGGCCAAGGGGAAATTCCCCTAACCAATTTTTTTTTTTGAGGGAAATGCAAACATTGATAACCAGAATCAAAATGCTAGTAATAATAACCAACCAAAACAAGGGAATAACTATAGTTTTAGGAACAAATTCCCTTTCATTTTATATGTAGATTCCAATGATTACACTCACCATTACCCCCATATTGTGAATTATAAATTTATGAAGGAGATGATGTTCAACCAAGGACCTAATACCCCATAGGGAGTAGCACCCCCTCCACATCCATTTCCTCCACTATTGCAACTAATCATCTTGGAAAAACCCTTCCCTTAACAAGGAGTTGTGGCCAACTAGAAGGAAAAATAATAACTCTTCTCAATCATCAAGATTATACCAAACTCCAAGTCCTACTCAACCCAAAGATATTTATCACTGTAATATCTACATGAACTCTATAGATATTCATCTCCAAACCTAAAATTTCCAATATGGTAGGCCCCCCAAACTTACCTCCAACCAACTTGGAAGCCACCCAACTACAAACAAGTGCCCCCTTGATAGTTTCACACCCTAGTTGGAACCCTACACCATAGGTATCAAAGGAACTTCTAAGACATACTACTCATAACCCTCATGCAATGGTTTCTCATGATAATATCATTTTTGACGATTTGGCCCAGTGCCCTACGGCCATGTCAGCACTTGAGGTCCTACAAACTTGTCCTTATTAAAGGAAACATTTTTTGAAATCACCTTCAATTTAGATAAGTTGGAGTATGAAATCCCCGCTATGGTGGATTTCCAAATTCTTGTCACAATTAGAAACATTAGCATCCACTGATGCATCATAATCAAGGGAGTGTCCTTGCATCATGTCTAAATATGTATGGAATAAATTAAGCTCCCCTGAGCTTACCTATTCTACCATCACCCTACAGACTTATGATGGTCATATATCCCAACCTTAAGGGATTTACCAACATTTCCCAATTGATTTAGTGAGAGATGTTTTCTTAATAAACATTAAGGTGATAGATGCACCATTATACTAGAACATACTCCTTGGTCATAGCTATGTGTACCCTATTAAATCCATCATTTCATTAGTGTTTCTCATCATGATGTTTCCTCACAACAAGAAGGTCATCACCATAGACCAACTCACACACTATGAAACCTAGCCCTTGCCTAATCTATATATCATTCTTCACCTCATAAGGGAAAGCCAAGATTTCCCATCATAAATTGAAATTTTCCCTCGAATATTCAAAGATTCTATCACTAGCAAATTTGGGTCATTTTGCGATGGCGATTTCGATGCTATTGCGACGTTATGTTGTTGATATTGTGATGAATCTCGAGTCTCTGAAATGTCATTTTATGCAACGTGGCATTTTCGATGAACTTGAATTAATTTCACAAGTGCGATGACCCTAGGGAACTTCTCACAATTGTGACAAAAAAAGAAATATCATCGCCAATACGACAATATAGGCAAAATTAGTGAAACCAACAAATCGTCTCAATTGCGACGACCATTGCAACGACAATTTTATTTTCTTATATAGAAAATTCGTCGCAACAATTTTTATTGTCGTCTCACTTGTGATGACAACATTTTTTGTTTTATATAGTGAATTGGTCTCAAGAACGACAACATTTCTTTGTTTATATAGAAAATGTATCACAACAATTTTTGTTGTCGTCTCACTTGCGACAAAAACTTTTTTTGTTTAGATAGAGAATGCATCGTAGGAATGACAACATTTATTTGTTTATATAGAAAATGTGCCGCAACAATTTTGTTGTCGTCTCACTTACGACGACAACATTTTTTGTTTTATATAGCGAATTCGTCACAGGAACGACAACATTTTTTTGTTTATATAGAAAATGCGTCGCAACAATTTTTACTGTCGTCGCACTTGAGACGAAAACATTTTTTTTGTTAATATAGTGAATGCGTCGCAGGAACGACGGATTTTTTTTGTTTATATAGCAAATGCGTCACAACATTTTTTGTTGTCATCGCACTTGAGATGACAACATTTTTTTATATAGTGAATTCGTCGCAGGTATATTATTGTCGTCGAAAGTGAGACGGAAATTATTTATTTAAAAAACAAATTAAAATATTATTTTAGGTTGCAATATTAATATTAATATTACCATATTAATAACTATCAATATCGCATAACTATATTAAAAAATTATGTGTTATGCATGCTATGTTTAAAATGGTTGGATGATATGGATTTCACTATAGTTTAAAATTGCTTAAATATTTCTAACCTACAAGGTTACATATAAAATAAATAATGCAATATAGAAGATGAAATACTCAAAGAAAATGTGTCTAAACTGAAATATGTGCTCGGGTGGTACAACAACTATTTGATAATACGCATTTCAATAGGTCAATGACAATGTATGGCTTTGATATAAGAGTTTCACATGGTGTATTTTACAAATACAAAACACAATTCTAAGACTCTAACACAACACTAATGACCTTCACTCAAATAGTTAAATAGTAATTAGGCCTTCCAAGTGCTTCAATGTATGGTGATGCAACCCACCATAGAAAACACATGAAGGCATGAGAGGCACTATGATTCCACTATAGGGGAAGATGAAAGGGGACCTATGGGAAAATAAATCCTCTATCTCCAAGGTCATTCTCAGAACTCATATTCTTCTACAATGTGCCTTAAATGAAGCCATATACCTTCTTTGACTTATCAACAAATCCTTGAATCTATGTAAGAGGTTGGTGGGGAAAGTCTTTTCACATAATAATGAGAGCATGGGTTGAGTACAATATTCATTCCATGGGAAGTGTAAGAGTCCTACATTCCGCTATTTATAGGTAATGTCATCCATCATTTCCACTAATGATATCATTGTCATTGACTCTAACATTGTGGAAAGAACTCTAACATTAATTCTCTACATATTTCATGTTTTTTTCTCCATTTCCAACCCATGCCAATTTGGAAATTAACCAAAATCAACATCAAGAAGAGGAAAATTGTAGACTTTGGATGAAGTATAGTGGTTGTAGGTGAGCATATAGGATAGGGAAGATAACAATTCATCATTCACTATCCATTATATACTCTTTATATCCTTGAGAGACAAATATAGTTCTTTTAGGAAATTCTTAGAAAGAATACAATAGATCAAGCTCTTTCTATCCACACTAAAGAGAAATAGAGAGAATAATATATCTAAGGGACC
>JASDQU010108242.1:136307-151114 GCA_032191745.1 Picea mariana | reverse complement strand
CTTGCAGAGAAAAGGAAAGAAAGGAAGTGTGGTAAAACACAGAGAGAGGAAGAGAGAGTGCGTGCAATAGGGATCGCAGAGGAGAAACTCTGGAAACACAGGGAGTTATGAACATAGGAGAAGGAGAGTAACCTTTGTCCTTGACTTCCATTGAGTTGGAAGAAAGAGATTTAATCTCAGAGTGTCGTGGTCTAGCTCGGGGGTGGCTAGTGGTAAATTCGTTTGGAGTCACTGAGCCTATGGTTGGGTGGAAATGAGCACCCCTCTCAATAGTCGCGTCACGTCTGGTGTTTCTGATAAGTGTTTATGTCTTGTATTTGAATTGAATATACTGAATGCATGCTCATTTTTGCCTTGTGTTTTGATTGGAAACAATGGATGCATGCTGATAATTATATGACCATAATTGTTATAGTAAACCCACGAATTCCTCACATTCCAGAGTCAGAGTGAGTTCCTTGAAAAGACCACCGTTATAGTAAACCCACGAGTTTACTTTACCCCTATCACAGAGTTCATAGCTCAGTGAATTAGGAAGGCATTTCAGTTAGGTCACCAAGCCTAAGGATAATTACCCAAAAGAACCCTTTGAAGGATCATGTGATCTGGGTCTGGAAACCCTGTGCCAAAAGAAGTTAACTCTCGAAAGTTTGGAATCGTGGGAAATCGAAGTTCCAAGAATTTAAATCTTGTCACCAAAGTTCATAAGGGAATAGCGAATCCAATAAACCAAGGTAGACCCTCTCATTTGCTAGAAGAACAGACGAGATCCGTTTCAGGAGTAGCCCAGGCTCGTTAGGACCCATGGATCTAGAGGAGAAGCGTAGATGTTAACGCTTGGACCCCCCTCAGTCTTTGCAAGTAGTGATGGAACCAGGGTCATCGATCTAACTTAGATCTGAACCGCTGGTTCCTTTTGCGGGATCGTGGATCGTGAGTTGGGAGAACAAGGCTCTGCCTTGGGTCTCAAATCCCCGATGAGTTGGAAGCTGGCTGAATCCTAATCGTCCACTGTGGAGGACATGTGGCGAAGATCCGGAAGCAGTTGAGGTTTTGGGACTTAGGCATAGAAGAGTGGCAAAGAGCGAGGACTCACAATCGTTGAAATCACAAATCATTCTAGATCGTGGGATCTGGGGTGACAGGTGTCAAAGACCTAACTCATTGGAGATTGGGCACCAGGAGAATGAGAGTGATGACTCTCCTGGATTCATGAAAGGAGGAGTCCCGAAAGGATATGGACCATCCATTTGTAGAGGACGTGTGGCGAAGATCTAAAGCCATCGGGGTTCTGGACATCGGGGAATTAGGAGTGAAGACCCTGCCAGAATCTTGAAAGGTAGAATGCAGAGATTTAATCCAGGCCATTTATCAAGTCGACAATATGGATCGTAGATCCAGATGGTACTGGGATTTCAGGTTTCAGGGATTGAAGGAACAAGGGTTCCTTGCAACAGGAATCCCGAAAGCCGAGTTTTGGTAGCACCATTTTGGTGTTAGCCTGTGTTCACGAAGGTGGTCACATGGAGTAGGGAAAAAGGGGAGCCAAGGAGCTCGATAACCCATTTTGGGTTTCGACATTTCAAGGGATAGGGAGCTAGGGAGAGCTCACACACAGAAATCCTGAAACGTTAAAGCTGGAAGCACCTTTCTNGCAGTCATAGCCAACGATCACATGGAAGAAGATAAGGGAAGGGATGGCATGTGCTAGGCCTCGTAGAAATTCGGGGATTCTGTTCCTCGAAGAAAAGATGAAAATTTTAGTTTGTTCTAGTGGGTGTGTGACACCAATGGTTGGAGATGAGGTCTTCATAGCTCGAGTAACAACTTCAAGATCTTAAAAACTTGGGTAGGAGTACAATGTGAGTGTATGAATTCACTACCCTGAGGTCTTCGACGACTCATCGGGAAAAGACAACGGGATCTCGATGATCAGGCAGATAACTTCGTCGATTTTGAATCAGGACTTGACTGGACTTTCGGGATGGTCGACTCATGAGGTCAAGAGACAAACTACAAAAAGTCCGAATTAGGTTGGGTGAAACTTCTCTTGGACAAAAGCATGAAAGATGATCAAACTCAGGAACCCTGACATTGACATAAGTTCATGATGCAGGAGGCAACACAAAATCTCCATGTGTTTGGAAGAGTAACCAAACGGAGGAGAACACATCTCTATGTAGAAAGAAAAACTTCCTAAGGTAATATTAGATTCCAATGCTTGATGAACAAACATAAGGATGTGCTTTTTCCAAGGGCGACTCATTGTGCTACCAAAAAAGAATACATATTTCCCGTCCCCTCTTTTTTGGGTTTTTTAAATTTTTTTGTCCTTTTAAATTTTTTAAAGAGCTTGGAAAAGAATAAAAGAATGCTACGTTACAAAGCTGGAATGAGTGTCACAAGCAAGCATACTAGTTCCAGGTGAAAGGAACACACTAATGCTCAGAGAAAGGAGACATGTGCAGGAAAAGGACACTCGAGGAAAATTCCTCCTTGGGTCAAGGTGTCAGGTCACAGAGGAAAAGTACTACAAGGCTTGTGTATAAAAAATGCTTCAAAGGTTTAGTTGAGAGAAACATGGATCCAACATTAGGCCAAAGATGTAGAGATTCAAATGTGATTAACAAGACACAATGAAACCCCCTTCAATGTAATTTTTTAGCGAGCCCAGAGAAGGTAAGCTCGGTAGTTTTTTCACGTTTAAAGAGTCTAAAAAATGTAAAAGGAGACTCCAAGGAGTACCTTTTTCGTAGGTAGTCTAGTCAGTTCGAAAAAGGAGTAAATTGGCACTGAAAAGACGTCTATTCAAAACTATTTTAACGAGTGTGACAAAGGCAAGATCACTCGACAATCTTTTCAATTTTAAGGAGTCTGAAAAGATATTAACTAAGGACTCACAACCTTTTTCTGAATTTAGTCCCCTTAGCTCGAAAAAATATAAAATTTACTAAGGAGAACTCTCCTGGCAAGATGAATCTCCCGAGGCGTACCTTTTTCCTCTATAATCTATAGGCTGGAAAAAGGGGTAAACTCATGCCAGTAGATGTTCTTCTGGACCAATTTAACGATTGTGAAGGAACAAGGTCACTCGACGATCTTTTCAATTTTAGGGAGTCTGAAAAGAGATTAACTATGGACTCCATGGGGGTTCCTTTTTCGTAAGTGTTAGTGATATTTCTTGTAAGGGGGGCTAGAATGCAAAAGAAGGGGTTAAAAATCCACTTGTCCAAAGTTTCGGGCGACAATGCACCCGTGGTAAGCAGCGAGCAGGTCCGGGCGGTCCAGATTTGCGCGTCCAGATCGACGACGCATATTGGATTCCGGAAACCCCTTGCCTTTCTACCTTTAAGCAAGGGGGGGGGTCCGGAATCGGGGGCGCACCTCTCCGACGGCCCAGATTAGCGCACCCGGATCAACGACGATGAAAGAAATTTCGGACCCCCCCCGCCTTTCTACCTTTAAGCGGAGGGGGGGGGTCCGGAATCGCGGATGCAGTTTGCAGCCTCGTCCCTCTCAGCTACCTCGGCTTTAACCCGCGTGAGCCCGCCTCCCGTCATGTTATCTTCCTGCCCGCCTTTCCCCTGCTGCCATGTGTCATCGCTCCCCCTCTCCGTCACTCGTCCACATGGCCTCTGCCTCGTCCCACCATCTATTCACCGCCCACCACGTGTCCCGTTCCTTTCCACGTCTACCCTCTTGCCTCCTGCACTCGATCCTTTGCCAAGTGTCTTTCCTTCAACCCTCCTCGCCTTCCTATCTGTTCAGGCCTTGTCCGCATAATCCGACACCACCACCCCTGTCATGCGCCCCATCCTTCGCACTGGCCTCTACGTATACCCGTCTTCCGAGCTGTTCAGTTACTCTAGGTGGCAGCATGAGGGGTATTCCATATCCTAAAATGCTGAGTTGGCTGGGCCTTTCTCAATCCCAAGAAGCAGTTATTGAAGCGGTTGGTGGTGGTTAGACATCGTCTCCGCCATAATGGGAAAGTCTTGCATTAGATTAAAGGCACGTCGATTCGTCGAATAAACTGTTAGAAGATCAATCGTGTCTACCATAAGTTGCACGACCATTAAGAGATTACAGCCCCGTATTGTCAGAAGCCATGCAGACGCAAAGCCTTCAGTGCAATTTCTTGGTTCTGCTGCTGTTGTTGTTTTGAGTATATGAAGGCATTTTTGCCGTTTTTTGTATCTATCGATGGTAGAGCTAAGCTCCCGACTGTAAAGTTTTCATGACCATTCTGGACTCCTGGTTATGTATCTGTGTTTGAGACTTCTTGGTTTATAACAAACAGTTTCCCTTTTTCATCTCTATTTTCGTCTTATGCTAGAGAGTTCATGTTTGAATGATTCGCTTGGATTAAGGCAGTGATGTTATGGTAAAGGATTTATTGTTGCATTGTTGTTTCTCTGGTTTCCTGTGTTTGGAAGTAAGATGATCTTGTTTTCAGATGCCTGCTTTCATCATCTATTAGAAGCCTGATGCCTATAGTAGACCCTTGCACCTTCTCATGAAGTCTTCCATCTACTCACCCTTACTACAACTCATTGTTTGAAGTTTATCAAGACCTCACTCGTTTGTGCATGCCTGGCCCAGTCTCGGAGCTGAGACGACTGTTCTGGGTTTGCTTCCATTTGATCACCCCTTTCAAACAAATCATGACATTAAACTGATGGGCGTCAGGCTCTGCTCCTGCAAGCAATCCAGGAGTGACTTCCGGCTCCAACAGTAAGTAATTTCCAAGGCCCGCAAAAGGTGAGAAACCAAAACTAAGGAGAATGTTCCTTTTTCATAAATTTAGTCCCTCAGGCCCGAAAAAGGGTTAAACTTATACCTGAGAATACTCTTCTAGCGAACCGAAGTTCCTAGAGCATACCTTTGTTTGTGCAATTGACCATCTAGACCGAAAAAGGGGTAAACTACCACCGAATAGACATGCCTTCAAATTTGAGTTTGACGAGTGTGAAGGGAAACAAGATTGCTCAACAATATTTTCATGTTTAGAGAGTCTTAAAAGGGCTTGAAGAAGACTTCAGAAGGTTACTTTTCTTAGTTAATCCAGACAAGATTGAAAAGCATAAATGTAGCCTCGTCGGATGTTGCTTTAGGATTTCAAAGCAAGCTTGAAAGAAAACAAAGCGTGCTTATTTTAAGAGTCCCAAGGGTGAGGCCAAGAATGATGGTGCATCAGACGAATGAGGTTGAATCTCATAATCATGGCAAGACTAAATAGGACTCATGAGCTTATAATCATTATAGATAGCATGAACGCCAAAATGCAACAAGGATCTACCTAGGGCATCCATGTAAAGGTAGGATTTACCACCTAACTACGACACTTATAGAGCAACAATGAAGTTTCGGTATCGCACTTTGGTGGGATCGATCCTATGGAAAAGTGGAAAAGACAACGAGATGCCGAAAGTGGAGGTGAAATCCTAACTTATATGCAAAAAGTTGGAAAAAATGACTTTTACCAAAGGACATTTAAAGTGACCCATCCCCCCAAAAGTTACCAAACCAAAAAGAAAAGTGTATCATAACATCCAATAAGAAACTCAGGAATGGAATTAAATGATTTCCAAGCCATAAAAAATGACAAATGGGGTAAAAAAAGTGGAAAAAGGGCCAAAAAAGTCTATAAATAGAAGCTGACAACTCATTTTCACCATTGCATTTTGAAAATTGACCAAAAGGAGAAAAAACCCCTTTTCTAAAGAAGTTGATTCCAGGAGCTTCAGAGGACGAAACGAACTTCCGCTCGGACCAAGTAAGTACAAATGTATCCCCCTTTCATTTCAATTCATTTATTATGCATTTATTTTTGTTTTTGAGGGGGCACGCTCTCCTAAAAAGAGCGACCCTACGTGTATATGAGCTGTCCAAGAAAAACCCGTGTATGTACTTAGGCAGAAAAAATTATGCCCGTGTACATACACGACTGTAACCAAAACAACCCGCGTACACCCTCAAAAGATTGGAAAAAGACTTAAAGTGCAAGAGCTAACTCCCTTTTATTTGCCATGGAACATGATGTATGTCCATTGGAGGGAGAAGGAACATGAGGACAATGATGTACTAGTCGATGAGGACCCTGCTGCCATTGCTGCATTGAAACAATGTGGGTTGTGGAAACTCTTTCAGTGTCCATTTATGAGGGCACAATCCAGGCTACTGAATGCCCTGGTTGACTATTGGAATCTAGATGCAAAGGAATTCATGATATAGGGACAATCGTTAACTCCAACGACTGAGGACATTTAATTCTTGACTCACCTCTCGAGGAGAGGGGAACCAGTCAATTTGGAGACATTTCCCCTTGGGCCTTTTAACATCGAGCACTACATCCGGATGTACTGTGAGGCTAACACTGAGAAGGTAGGTTCTCAAGTGCCAATTCAAAAGATCACCAGTTTGTCTCTGAGAGTGATCTTGGTACTTATTGGGCGGATTACTAGATCCGTGACTCTTCACCTGGCTTCCTGGGCACACATGCATTGTGCTACTCAGTGCCAGGAGGCACATATATATGACTGGAGTACAAACATGATCACATGCATGAAGAGGCAGTTGACAGAGTGTCGATAACACAACAACAAGAAATTCGGGTTTGGCACTATCCTTTACTCGTTCTTCTTCTTCGAGAGTGCCCATTTTGAGTCCTAGAGAGACTGTACGGGGGCATGTGTCCTCCTTCCCAGCAGTATGCAGATGGGAAACATTGCTACCACGACAGGGGGGTGGGAGGACCATAGAGGCCTTTGATGATTTTTTTTTTTACTGGTGGGCACTACAAATTCCAGCAATAGAGGACTAACACTATGCTGGAATCAACTTTTCCAGGGATCCAGACATGCCCATTCCTCCCGGAGAGGAGCGAGGAGAGCTAGGTAACATGTTTTTAAAATTTATTTAATTTTTAATTGTTTTTATATATATCATTTTTATATGTATCAGAGTACTAAATTTTTGTATCTGTTATGTACAGATGTGGGACCAGTGCACCCGGTGGACTTCACGAGGACTCGACGACGTCCTCGACCAGAGGTGGGACTAGCAGCAGCTGGTGGAACAACAACCGCAGGGGGACCTCCAACCGAAGAGGCTGAGATATTTTTGAGGCGGGTGGAGCACAACCTCATCGTGCTCACTCGTACAGTTTCTATGGACGAGATCGAGGATCTCCTGCCTTCTATGCAACCTCATGTAGTGGGGGTGCCACAGACTTGGGCCCAGCTTTTTTGGCATTTGGCCAACACCGTTGTTCACTATGGCAGGGCCAATAGGCCCCAAGCTTAGATACGTCAGATTGTTATGTGCCGAGGCACCTTTGTATATTTTTTGAGAGAAAAAGGCCCATGATGTATACCAAACCTTATTTTTGAGGTGTTCACTCCCACCTATGTATCTAATACTTGATTAGCTAGAGTATTTGTTATTTGATTAAATATCCTAGGACATGGATATACATAATGTAATCAAAGTAATGTTCTAAGAGACATATCCTAAGGAAACGTTGGTGCAAAGTAGGATCATAAACGTGGTAAACTCCATTTAACTGGGACACAACTAGTTGAGCATCTAAGTAGACCCATAGGTGATAAATGCCATGCGACAAAGCATCACAAAGAAACTCTATCACTACGTTGTACTTGAGGAAATTTTTTGTGGCATCACCTAGACAAATAACTCTAGAAGATAACAACTAGCCTCCAGGTATGAAAATCACCCAAGATGCAAAAGCAAGCCTCTGAGTGTGTCAGCTAGCATCATCTGTGAACCCAAAGAGCACCTCCAATTCACTTGACATCTGCCACAACTAAAAAGAAGACATAAATAAATACACGTCCATAAAACAAAAAGACAAAAAATTGTATAAGAACTATACATATGTCTAAGAAGTCACCCATGCGACCAACCTATGAATAATACTTCTTGAGGAAGAGCCCATTTCTAGGCTCTGCCAAGGCATTTCCCTCAAAGTCAACCAAATTGTAAGAACCCTTCTTGAAGACCTCTTTCACGATGAAAGGTCCGAACCAATGGGTTTGAACTTGCTTTCCCCTAGGGGATCTTTGTCTTGATCATAGACCAAGATCAGATCGCCTTCGAAGAAAATCCGAGGACAAACAGACCAATCATATTGACACTTGACTCACTGCTTATGAGCCTCATTGGCCAAGGCTGCATCACGACGCTTCTCATTGAGCTGCTCAAGATATAATAGATGTTCCTCAAGTGATGAAGTGTTTGGAAGTAATTCCATTGACAACTTTAAAGATGGGATCTGGCACTCAATAGGCAAGACTGCTTCCATCCCGTATACGAGTTGAAAAGGTGAGAAATTGGTGGCAGTATTTACATACGTTCAGTAGGCCCACAACACCGAGTACAACATCAAATGCCAATTTGACTTAGCAGAATAGATCGTCCGCTGAAGAATAGTCTTGAGAGACTTATTCACAACTTCAATCTAACCATTCGCTTGTGGGTAGTAGGGTGATGAATGTTCTTGCCTCAATCCAAGCTTTGATGTTAACTCAGTCATCATTTTTTTTTGGAAGTGACTACCATGGTTAGTGATAATCTCCTTCGGGATGTCAAACCTTGCTACTATCTTGTTAAAAATGAAAAGAGTCATTGTTTCTCCATCATTGTTAAACGTTGGCATAGCCTCAACCCACTTTGTGAAGTAGTCTACCTCTATGATGATGTAATGATGCCCCCTGGCTGAAGCTGGGTGACATGTAATAAATTCAATCCCCCATTTAGTGAAATGACCAACAACAATGACATGAAACATGGGAGTAGGATGTGCCCGCATCTTCCAAGAGAAGATATGACATGGGTGGCACTTCTTAACTAACTCAACGCAATATTTGATTAACGTAGGCCAAAAGTAACCGACATGTAGAATCTTTTGGGTTGTTTCCAACCCAGACAAATGACCACCACATGCTCCAGTGTGGAAGTCGTTTAGAACAAGCTATGCTTCCTCGTGTATAAGACATTGACGAAGAATGCAATCTACACCTCGACGATACAAAGTGTCATTGAGTATGAGATAGTTTCGTGCCTGATGGCGAATTCGTCGACACTCGTCCAGGGAAGCAGAAGAATGGTACTTCAAAGTCTGGAGATAGAATAGTATATCTCCATATCAAGAGTCTGAAGATGCGATCAGAAAAAGATCCTCTTTGATAGGCGATTCTTCGGGCGTGACATCACTAGATTCGACCAGAAGTTCCAAAATAAGTTCCGTAAAGACCAACGACTTTTTGGATTTCGTGGAAACAAAATCCAAGTCAAATTCCTGGAGGATTACAATCCATCTACTGATCTTTCTGCCAATGACCTGTCATGTCAACACATATTGAAAAGGGTTCACAACAACAATGACGGTGGTCTTGCAAAGAAAAATGTAATGATGGAACCGTTGGACAGCATGCACTGCTGCCAAAACAAGCTTCTCAACATGGGAATAGTTGAGTTCCAACCCAACCAGGCCTCGAATCAAGTAATAAATAACATGCTCCTCGAGCAGATCGTCCTCTTGAACCAAGACCATGCCAATGGTCGACTCTGCAGCAGTCAAGTACAACAAGAAATATCTGTTATAGTCAGAAGGCAGGAGCAGAGGGGAAGATGTAAGGGCACGTTTCAACGATTCAAAAGAGAATTGAGTAGCTTCATCCCAACAAAATGGAACTCCCTTTTTCAACAAATTCATAAACCCTTTAGTGATTTTGATGAGTTTGCGACAAAACGTCGAAGAAAGTTCGCTTTTCCCTGTAAGCTCTGAAGCTAGGGTATTGTGCATAGGGGAGGAAATTGAACTATCACCTCAACCTTTATAGGATCGACCATGATCCCTGTTGTCGAAACAATGAAACCTAAGAGATGACCTGATGTCACATAGAAATTGCACTTGTTAGGATTCAAGCGAATCCGATAGTAGTGACATCGTTCTAAGATTAGTCGGAGGTGTCTGGGATGATCTGATCTCTTGCGAGAGCGTGATGCTATATCATCAAGGTATGCCTCGACTATATGTCTAAGGTCATGGAAAGAAAATGACATGGCCTGCTGAAAAGTGGCTCCAACATTCTTCAGGCCAAAAGGCATATTACGATACGAAAACGTGCCCCAAGGAAAAATAATTATTTTTTTATGTTGGTCTTTGGGTTTGATCTGAATTTGGTTATATCCCGAAAAACAATCCATGAATGAAAATACCTCACAACCTATTCATTCATCGACAATCTGATCGATGAATGGGGTGGGAAAATTATCTTTCGGACATGCCTTGTTCAAGTCACGGAAGTCCATGCACACGCGAATCGTAACATGTTTCTTGTTAACCAGAATGGGGTTTGACACCCATTCCGTCAACTGTACGGGGTAGATAAAACTGACTTTAAGCATTTTCTCTACTTCAACCTTAATTGCTGCCGCTTTCCGAGGATTCACCAGACGAAGCTTCTGTCGGACCTGCTTGGCATTAGAATAAGTATTTAATTCATGTTTGACAATTCTTGGGTCTATGACTGGCATTTCCTCATAAGACCAGGCAAAAATGTCGCAAAATTCCTTAAATAACTCCGTATAAATTTGAATTTCTTCAGGGGAGAAATCTTCTTCGACAAAAACATTCTCCACGACGCCAGGGGTTCTGGAGATATCTATGGGGATCGTTTCAATGATACTTTCCATATTACCCTCGGGGTAAACTGCATGTGTATCCAGAGGATTAATAGGACAAGACCTATCTCCAGTCATAGTCAACACAAATTCACCTGCCTCTATTCTCCTTAACTCTAGGAGGAAGTATGATCTATGATGGAGATCATCCAAGGGTTTGTCCGGACCAGTCAATGCCTCAATAATTGCCTTGTCTGAGGGA
The DNA here is from genome assembly GCA_032191745.1 of Picea mariana. NCBI lineage: Eukaryota > Viridiplantae > Streptophyta > Pinopsida > Pinales > Pinaceae > Picea > Picea mariana. Next base: position 140,205 of record JASDQU010108242.1, on the reverse strand, counting down.
AAGACCAGGTCTAAAGAATCTGTAGTGGCAAGAGAACTTTAAGCCCAAATAGGCTTGAGAATTGGATCTAACTCTTATGTGGGAGTCAGATCAAGGTCGATCGAAGCTTGCTGGACAATGTTGTACACAAATTTTGCTGTAGACAAGGGCATGGCCATTCAAGAATGCCCTTTCCCGTCCATCGAGGATGATGGGAAAGGAAGAGTCCACAGATTGTGAAAGTAATTCGTTCGAAACAAGGACATTTGAAAAATTTCAGCCCTAGGCTGGTCGGGGGTAATCGATATAAGGTTGGCATCGCCAGAAGGAGGCGGGTAATTGAAAGTACCCATCAGTGATGGACACAAACTGACCCCTACGTTGATGGTGTCAGGCTGAGGATTATTAATCATCAGGACCATGGATGCCCCCAATGAAGGGTCAGGGTGGGAGAAGGAAAACTAGTCAATGGTCACAATTCGACACTCATGTGGAAACAACAAGAGCCGAAATACTGTAGCAAGCACTGCATGAATTTCATAGGTCCAACTTCTTCCTAATAAAAGGTTGTAGTCGAGAGGCACATCGACCACTTCAACTTCGATGCACACGATCCTTACTCCTAACTACACAAGGAAAGAAGGAATGATTCCATGTGGTATGAATGAATGAACGTTGAATGTCGTAAGCAATGTAGGTGATGGAGACAAAACGGGTTGGCCAATGGCCTTCCAACACGCCAACGAAATCACGCAAGTCAAGGCACCCTCGTCAACCACCGTAAGAAAGATATTCCGAGTAAAATATTTCGTGGTGTAAGCCACCACTATCTGAAATGAAATGTGGTAAGGAAGACGAGGTTTCAAGTCAGTTGGATCGAGAACGATCCCTCTCGGGTTACAAGTATTTTCAGATCCCAAGGCGGATAACAGGGCTTTTCTCTACGAAGGGCAGCTTTGGAGGACTTCCAAAGAGGACATCGCATAAGGGGTTTGTGCCAAATCTTCCACAATGGAGTAGTTCTGGACATCCCTCGTGTTCGGATTATGAGAAGCTTTCTTGAATGCACCTTTGGGGATGCGTGTCATTGTTTCACCCATCGCCTTCTCAATCTAGAGAGGAAATGGCAGGTTTGTGGCTTCTTTACCCTTTTCTAAAGATTCTGACATTCCGTAATCTTAGGCCCTGGTTGCTATATGAGCATCACCTTTCAACATGTAAACATTCACGACTGAGGTATTACGAGTAGATGCAGGGGGTCCATGACCGCCCCCTTCCGCGCTCGAGGATGATGAATCTTGAGCTATGTTTTGCCCATATGGAAATGGGTTCATTAGAACAACAAGTTGTTTCTATGCCAATAGCTTCTGAGCCTTCGCAATTCGAGGGCACGGGTGAGTCGGGTGGTCTTCTGTGCAAAGGTTACACAGATACTTCGAATTTCTCTTCTTTGTTTTTCCCCCACCCACATTGTTATTATTATTTTGCTCCCCTTTTCCCTTCTTGTTCCGTTGTTTCTTCTTTCCTTCAGGCTGTTGGTTGGCCTTCGGGTTCGTCGACTGCACATTGTGTACGTCCGACATTTGGGTAGGGGGAACAACCGAACAAGAGGTCTGGCTGGCTGGCGTCTATTGTATCAACAATTGTTGCAATTGATTTGACAATAGATAAGTGGAATTTCCTTGTGTTGAGCCCACAATACCATTGGCATGGGGTCCATAATTTTGTTTGGCCTTGTCAAGGATGGACCATGACGCATTTGGAAAGATCTCATGGAGCAAGCCAGACTGAGAGTAAATAAGTTTGAGCTGTTGTGCTCTCATTATCGCCTCCACCTCTGAAAACACTCTTGAAGTTGCAACATCCTTGGATACAACTGGTACCAAAGACTTCATGAACCACTTCAACAAGAAACCCGGTGGGACCCGTACCTTAATCAAGCTCTTTCGATGGTGTTATTCTTGGATGTGACCAGAGATATGGTCGGCCTTAGTCTACTCAAAGTTGGACAACAATTCTGTGCCGACATTGTATATCACAAGTAGCTGGAAATGGTTTAGGAAGACCATCGCCAATTCGTTAAAGTAAGAATACCTCGAGCGATCGAGCTCAATATACCATTTCGCGGCACCCCTAATAAGAGTAAGTTGAAAAGGCACAACTGTACGGAGTCGTCTCACAGTGAGTTTGACGAGCACCATAAGTGGAAGGTTATCACGTGATCGCCTGGGTCTTCGCCAAGCTTGCCTTCAAATTTTGGAATATCTGAGGGAAACTTAGTCGGCATGGGGGGCCAATGCGGATCATGAAAAATTGGTTCATTGAGAAACCTTGACAATTCTAGAAGATGTAGCATTGCTAAAACCGGTAGTTTGGGTTGAGCACTATGTACAAGAAAAAGGGGTCCTGGAGTTTGACTGGAACCAAGTTGCCAGGAAAAGTTGGACTGCTGGCCAAGTTTCTGGTAGAAACCATGGCCTTGACCAATGTAGGAAACTGCGTTTCTTGGGATATCATCGGATGATTCCTGTAATTGGATGACATGGGTTGGGAGAGGATTTCTCCTTGCATTGTGTTCCAAGGATTTTGGAAGGGGATGCCCCCAGCTGATTCGACGGGCATAGGTACTAAACCCTGCCCGGGTTTCAATTGACCATGGAAGGGGTTGCCCCCGACTGACATCTCTTGTGAGGGAACTGATCCCTGCCAAGGATTCCAAAGTCCTTGTGAGGAGAAAACTCATGTACTTGCCCCCTATGTAGGAATAATACCCTGCACAGGATTCTGTTGCCCAAAATCGGGGTTTCCCCCAGCCGAGACGACAATCGAAGAAAAAGTGTTGTTACCAAATGCGTCGAACAAAGAGAATGACATGGATCCCACCAGCGTAGTGTAAGGCGAAGGCCCTAAACTACCTGCTCCAAACAAGCTGCAGTTAGCACTCGACCCGATGGGTTGCTGGAAAGCACCACCGAGCAAGAGGGAAGGAGGAGGTATGTGACCCCCACCGTAAGGGATAACATTGAAGGGGACTGAAGTTCCCCCAATAAACCCTTGCATGGGAGTGTTTGAGCTCCCTGCCCCCAAACCCATGGTCTGTAGGGTGGAGTAGGTAAGGACTGAGTTCGAATCGAAGTCGGGCATCCCATATGAAAATGGAGGGCCCGTCGCACTCTGTGTAAACATAGCAGTGGTTGTCAGCGATGACGGCATCAGAGCACTGCTCGAAGTAGGGGGAGTCGAGACCACTGTGGTCCGAACTAGAAAAAGTGGGTTAGGAGGAAAAATTTCCCTTGTGGTAGTAGACTAAACGGGAGTATGAGGACTCCCAGACAAAGTAGCAACATTTTCTTACATGGATTCTTGTAAGACTATCTGACGCTCGAAAGGCGTCACCTTGGGAGGGACAACTTGTACTAATATTGGCATCGACAAGTCAGTAATTGGAGGGTTCGCTGGTCCAAGAGATTCCGCTCCAAGGCCAGAAATAGTAGGTTCCTCCGGAGTCGAATAATCTCCTCTCGGAGCAGGCTTGGGCACAGTTTCCTGCAGCTCGGTCGCTTTGAATGACCATTGTTGGTCAATTCTTCGTCGTAACGGTGGCGGTGATGGCTCTAATGCATCCGATGACAGGCCCTGAAGCCTTCGTGACTGATAGATCTCTTAATATTCCACTTTGTAAAAAGATCAAACGACACAGTAAGGCTTAACTAGCATTTAAAACCAAGCACACACTAGAAAAATTCCTATAAGACAAATCAAGCAAACAACTAACAAGTAGGAAGAAAATTTACGCTAGAAAACATTAGAGAAACTAACCGGTGCAAGTGAAACTAAATCACGGAAGCACCCTCCGGGTATACTCTGCAAAGTGTGACCCGACGTCTGCCCTAAGTACCATGGTATACCCCCGCAGTTG
>JASDQU010108242.1:115050-130776 GCA_032191745.1 Picea mariana | reverse complement strand
GTTGAGAGCTGAAGAGAACGAAAGCTGATCTGCTGGATCCTGAAAAAACAAAACTGGTTGAGATGAACTAAAGATGTTGAAGATGATGAAGAGACCTTGAATATCCATAAGGGATCTGGAGATATCACCCAAACCCAAGACTTTGCATGTCCTCGTGCAAACTACTTAAGACTGAGTGGCATGCGGCTACAAGAAAACAAATTGTTGCTAACTGCCAGCTTTTGTTGATACCAATTCGAGAGTGGCTAAGAACATAAATCTGAGAGCTGCTAATGAATTGTGGGCAAACAATTCATGAGTACTAAACCTGACCACACAAAGATAAAATCATAAGATAATATAATAAACCGATCATAACATGAAGTACATCCAATGTCACATTTTGACAATTTGGATTTGAACAATTTTCAAAGATCACTTATGAATATTCCCCCTCTATGTCTGACTGAGATAATTCAAGCATAACCCACAAAAATGTATAATCAACTTTTTCGTTCTATAACAAATAAAAGAGTATGAGCAGTCTCAACAAATGAAAACCCCATAGGAAACCGGTCAACCTTTTTCACTCTGAAAAGATTTATAGTCATTCAAGTAATAAAGATAAATTTCACAGTTGAGTATATTAAGCTTCTAAGATCATGGTCCCACTCTTAAGATAACACATCTTAGATATAGTATGAATTGGATGATAGGGTCTTAAGGTCAACTTAGGGTTATTTTGAAATGGGGATTAGATGGATTTTATTTAACCTTTAGGTCAACCATGCATGCTTCTTCTTAATGATTTACACAAATATATCATTGATACAGACAAATATAGATTAGGCATATCAAAATTAGAACCGGTTGCCAAAAAGTTTGTTTAGTACTCCGATGGGGTAATTTTGACATCTAAGAAATATCCCCCTCCCAGGAAGAATGCCCCATTTCCCACAAGCCTGTTGAGTACCTTGATGGGTTTTCCTAGTCATACCACAGGCCGATACCTGCTACCAACAAACCTGTTCAGTATCATGACGGGTTAATCTCTTACACCCATTTTCCATCAGAGGTTCTTGTCCCAAACTTCACCCTTAAGATACAATTTCATAGGTTGATTTTGGATGGGTGAATGGAGGAGCAACTCTGAAAACATTTTTATGGGATGGGATGATATTAGGTTGGAAGATATTCTACAAATTGCCCATAAAAGATTGTTCGCATGAAAAATAGACTTATGTATTTAGATCAGTCCAAAGACATATCATGGTTAAATTTACTTAATGTGTGTTGGATGATGCCATTATAGAATAACCTAAAGTACCTCTAGTCCCTAAGGTCATCTTCTTCACATAGGATTATAGTATTGTTCCCATGGGTAGAAACTTCATGAACTCTCCCACTACTCTTTAATATTGATGTTCTACTGACCAACTTTGAGATTAGATTACGTTGTACTAGCTACCTATGGGCCTCATAATATGGAATTTTAACTTTATGTAATCCCATAGTATAATCAAAGACAGGGCTATGAGTTATTGCTATAATAAATGATTTGAAATTTTGTATAAAGAAGGGAAAATAAATATCTAAAAGAACTGAAAATGATTGGTTATGTCAAGAAGTCTTGGGTTTGATAATTGAGTTCTTTTCTTTTTAGTTTTTCATTATTAATAATTACCTAAAATGTAAATTTCTTCAAGGAAAAAAGTTAAGAAAAATAGTAGGGAAAACTAATAAAAGTTAGAGAACAATTTTCAAACAAACAAAGTTTAGGGGGGTAATAGGAAATGAAATTTAGTTGTCCCAAAACCGTTTTAGGTAATAAAATATCAAAATAGAAGACAATTTTGACGAAACAACAGAACCAAAAGAAATGAAATTACTTCCCTAAATAAGTCATGAAGATGTTCTCCCAATCCAGTTGAAAAGAGGATACCTACAAAACTCCAACAAATCATCATAGCCTAATTTATTTAGAAAACTCAGAAAAAGATCTGAATATCAGCTGAAAAACATATTAAAAATTTTGGGGGAACAAACTCCCTTAATATTAGTTTCTTAGCCCGACAGCTACAATTATTGAAAAATACATAAAAAAAAAACGATGTTGCACCAAACTAACAACTACATGCAACATTTATTTATGTATTTATTGTCCTACTTTACCTAAGAAAAGACCCCCTTTCAAGTAAATGAATACTTCCAATGAAGCCACGTGCGTAACAATATCATAAATATACTCACATTCTGGTTTATATAATATGCTTTAATAAGTACCCGAACATGACGAACCAACAATTTTGAATAATATGATGGGAAGAGTTGTTGAAGAAGAGGGTGGTGGTGCAATCTAATAGTCGTCTGGAACCAACATTCAATATAATCATGGTGTCCTTGGTCCACCTCTTCATTTAAATCACTCTGTGTATTCTTTTCTTTAGCCTCCTCAATCTCAGATTCTAATGGCTTCTCCCGATTAGATATGGTCCATGAGTCTTCAATCTCCTTGGTAGATTGGTCAAATTGATCAATGAAGGTTTCTAGATCTTATTATAGGCATGACTCATAGGACTTTGGTTCTTCTATGTCTTTTGGAGAAGTAGATAGGTTCCCGATTGCTGTCAAGATGTGCTCTTCCTGAGAAGAAGAGATCCTAGCTGCTACTAGGATTTGAGAGAGTTCTTCGAAACTCATTGTCATCTTTGAATCCATCTTGCTGGTTGATGGGTCCTGTCTCACACATGTATTAGCGCATGGGGTTCTTACAACACCCAAAATAATTTTGATGAAAAATGAAATGAAAACTAACTACACACTCAAAGCGATTTTAAGAAAACCATAAGAAATAATAGAAACTAATTGCAGAATTTGAAAAGCACACCAAACTTGCATGAAAAGAAACTCACTTGCAGGAAAGTAAACACACTTTGCAGGAAAGTAATCACACTTTGTGAAAGAGAAACACACTTGCAAAAGGAAAAGACATGGGTTTGGGTAGAGACCCACTTAAGTGGATGCGCAAGTTCTTGCCTCTCGTCTTATTGTCTTGTCCTCCACCAGGCTATGTAAATTAAAGGTAACCTACCTACCTAGACTTCAATCCCTTTAGCACCTCCCCGACAACGACGCCAAAAATGTGGGGCTAAATATATGCACTATTAATTCCCAACATTAAATTGCCAACTAAGGAGTCGTAGACTTAGAGGTGTAAGCATAGGAAATGCAAGATTGGAGCCTGGTCTAAACTAATGCCAACAAACACACTTCAAAATGGAATGAATGCAAGTAAGTCAATCTCAAATGGAAATTTCCACTACAAGATGTAGCTTAACACTGGATTGCAAGATCACGTCTCCTGAGCTAAATCCCGATATTCAATGGCTTATTTTTGTAGTGGTTAACTAAGCTACGAGAAAACCAAATTAAAGTGAACTAGATTGAAAGACAAGACAACTTGAAAGTAAATGTGGAATTTACCCAAACTCGCATTCAAATCAGTCATCTAAATGAGGTTACTCAAACCCTCATGTATGTGTGCTACTGACCTAAAGGGGAATTTACCAGTTTTAAGAGCAAATTTATCAAACTCCTAATTAATCCTATATTGACAAAATGATGTAACCTAAAGACTTAAAAGAAACACACTTCAAAGACTTGTCCTTAAGAAGAGATATACTTCAAAAGCAAGGGATATATTGGTACATGAATGGTTCTGTTTTATTATACAAGATTGGATGTGTTGGTATGAGATTTTGTTCTATGTTATTTATATGAATGAAGTCACCTTACAACCATACCCCTTATAATGATGCATCACAACACATAACCACATTTATATATACAACAAAGCTTACCATTATATTAACAATGAAACCATAATAATGAAACAAAACATAATAACAACAATAAAACAAATTCATTAACAATAGGACAAAACAATGCATTAAATATGTTAAATAACAAAAAGTGAAATAACAAAAGTAATGAAACAAAATAACAAAAATGAAAGTGAATAAAACAATATATTAATTGTAACAATACATGCATAAAACAACGTAACTAACATAACTTAACTTTATATAACAACATAATACTCACATTACAACTTATACAATTACGTGTAACATTAACACAATCATCATAACTCACACCACCATACATATAAAAATTCCTTTATAACTCAATATATTCGGATGTACTCACATTGTTTTATGCCACATTTAAGTTACGCATAATATGAAACTATGGAACGATGTATAACTATGAAACACGTGATATTTATAACTACAGAACATAACAACACAACAATAAAACATGCGCGAAGATATACATGACAGGAACAATATACAGTATTAGATTGAGGGACTGTTAGCGTGAGAACATTGGGTCAAAGGCAAAATATGTTCCTTGTATGGCGAGTTCTATGAATTGTTGAATATGCAGCTTCGAAAACAATGAACGAATAAAATGATGGAACAATTCCCTGCGCAATCGATTTGTAATTTCAGTGGACAATCTCGTTCTGTAAACAAACACAATGGTAAATTATAAAAGTAATATAAAACACGACAATGAATAAACCATATATTCAAAGGAAAGAAAACTACAATCTATTTACAAATGTAAGAGAGATAAGCTATTGCTGTAATGTACAGAACACACTACAATTAACTATATTACAGAATATTAGAACAGAGCAGTCGTGGGTCGAGCTGATGGGCCCTCCCAACCGAAAACATGCTGCCCAGAAAGCTACAGGATCATATACGGTTTCCACCATAACTAGTTCTCGAAATTACTAACATATTACTATATTAAAATAAGGGCTGCATGACAGCTTAGTCTCTGTCAAGTAGATTTGGAAATGGAGATGATAGCTGACACCCTATAATTATTGATGATGATGATTACTGTGAAACATGAACACTATGTTAACTAGGGGCTAGTTTCATAGTCTTAAAAGAAATCAATTTGTAAAAATTTTAAATGAAAATTGGCCAGGATCTCTGATCACATTTTTACTTTAATGTGGATGTTGTATAGTTTTGGAATTAACCTAAATTTCCTTCCAATTAAATTAAACTACATAATAAATATTTATAAATATATTTATAAATATAAATATAAATATAATTACACCGAAGTATACCTATTGACAATGGGCACAATTAATCACCTTTTAATTATAGATTTCAATCTTAGGGTTGGCAATTGAAGATGCTGGCATATTCTTCGTCGTCCTCTTTAATCAATGGATGAGATTTTGATAAATTAACTTCCGCTCATTTATAAAGACACATTTATGTGATTACTTTTTCACATTTACTAAATAAAATTAATGAATTACTTGATCACCACCGGATTGCCACGTTCAATGATTAAGATATAACAACAAAAAATATTTTTCATGGGCGGATGCGTATGGCCGCGTGGATTATGAACTGTACCGTTTCTTCTGCGTGTTTTACAGTGCGCCGTCATTTTTTACCGGGGCGGGCGCGTGGATGTAGCAATCGGGACACCTGGATAATGCGGTATATGGATCTCGACAGGAATGCACGAAAGAATAGGTCGTCCCGAATCCACCTTACTCGGATAATCAGAGTGCATAGCAGACCGGGGATCCTTTCTACGGAGGTGAAGGTCGAATCGAAGGCGGAGTTGGAAGGGCGAAAATACTAGCTTGTGCCGGGTTATCACACGCTAAAAGGGGGGCATTCTAACCCGAAGGAAGGAACGGAGAACATATAAACTGAAAGCTAAACCCTAAATATCAAAGCAATCGGGACAATGCAATGCCATGGTACGCAGCTTAACGCAGCCATGGTAAGCAGTTTAACCCAAATAGAGTTTTTGTGTCTGATGACAGGGTTAATAAATTTTATATAACAAAAATGGATATAGCAAATTTTATTTACAAACCCTAATTAGAATTTATATTAAAATTATGTTTAATAAATTAAAGATGCCTTTCCGCGTTGATCAACCACAATTATGTGGCTGTGCTAATAATAAATACATAGTATAACTTTTTATATTTAGATGTTGTGACTGATGAAATTAATTGATTATGTAATTAATTCTACATATTAAAAGACTTATAAGGTGAACATCCTTAAATATAATCTACTATATGTAAATGTAATATTCACCCTATCATATATATATATATATTTTGATTGATTGAAATTGTTATTTAAAATATTTTTTTATTGTTTATAACTTATAATCTCTTCTAATTAAAAGGTGCAAAACCCTTTTAATTGAACTTTAATACTATAGTTAGAAAACTCCAAGTAACCCTCTTCACATGGGCGTGTGTACTATTTCTCTTAGACACATAGTAATGGTAAGTAGACTAAAGACTCTGAGGCATGTCATTATTCACAGTATTTTTGTAATTATAGTAATGAGTTTATTGTTGACTTCATATGAATTTGTTGTTATTTTTAAATTAATGTGAAAAATGTAAAATTTAATATAGTAAATAAATGTTTATTTTTAATATAATTAAAAAAAATTAATTTTCTCAATTTTAATTGGCTAACATATTTAATTTCTTATTGAAACCTTTAAGTTTTTGGATATTTATAATTAAATAAATAATTAATGGGCCATGAAGTTTGGACAGTGGAGATTGCAGAACGAGCTTCACGCATGAGTGGATCGGGAATGGCACTGGCCGAAGGATGAATTGACACATTGGCAAGAAAGAGGGCGAATTGACATTCGCTGGAAAGAAGGGAATTGCGTTTCCACATTGATTGTTTGATTGAATCAAGGGCACTGAGGATTGACTCATTCCATCGACATGTACTGTGTTTTTGTGACAGCTCATTTGAACAATAAAACAACATTTGGAAAATAGATTAATTGTGTAATTAATTATGCACATCGAATGACGTGAAGCCTGCAATAACATATTAAAGATATTAGCCAATTAATTTTCAGAAAAATATGTTATTTATTATATAAAAATATATATATATATATATATATATATATATATTAATTTCCTATGTTATACATTGGATATACCAAACAAATATAAAATCAACCAAAAACTAATACAAAGTCAAAACAAACTCATTGCTATAGTCCTGGGCCTTTGGCAGGAACTAATAAATCTCAAAAATACATCAATTATAAATATCACTACTCGAACATAAAACCCATCATCCTCATGATTACAACATATATATATACAAGAAAAAGAATAAAATATTCAAAAATCCATGGATCATGTCATCTATGATGCCTAAGAATACATTGGGCCAGTGGATACACAACATAAATTCCCATGCCATGAGTCTTAACACGATTTACAAACTAAAAATACACCATCGATTTCTTTTCCTAGCATATGGTTGCGCCCAACTCTGTCTTGGGCGATCTGAAAGCATGAGACCGCTTTACCATTTTAAAAATTGTTGAGCTGGCATGATCTGCTCTTTAACTTCATGGCGATTTGGAAAAGACGAGAACAATCCATGCAAAATTTGGTTGAGATTTGAACTTTATGATTGCAGCTCCACGTAGCTTGAGATAAGGACAAAAACATAGAAATCCAACCTCTCTTGACTCAATTCATCCATAACTTCTGTGATTTGGTTTATATGTGCCAAAATATCATTATCGCGACCACCCTTGACTAGGCGCAACTTCTGTGATTTGGTTTATATGTGCCAAAATATCATTATCGCGACCACCCTTGACTAGGCGCAACTTGTAATCTAGAAATATTCGGGATAAATAACCAGTCATATCTTTCAATTTGTTTCTTTTTTCAGAAAATGGTTCACGTGAGACCTAATTTGACATGTTGGGAGAAAAACCCATGTTCCATATTTTTCATATTCTACATTGTACGAATAGCAAGGCCGAAATTGACTACTTAGAGCTTTTATTAATTTTGGCTAAATTATTTCCCCTGAGTTGGAGGTCCACACGTGCGACCTGGGTTCACGGGTTCAAACTTTCACTCTCCATTTGGGTTCACGGGTTCAAACTTTCACTCTCCATTTTCCGTGACTTTTGTTTTGCACCCAAAGTTTTGTGATCTACTTTTGACCATCACTTAAACTTTAGCCTCGTCGTGGGTTTCGGGCTCCAAAGTATTTCATTCTTCATGCATATGAGTCTGACCGAATGTTCCTCTACACTTAGTATATTTTTTATCATCTATGCAACCACGGGTTGGTGGGTTGGCACGTTCATGAAAATCTTGTATTGGAATTCTCTCTCGCCTGTCCCCTTCCTTTTTGTTTCTTTTCCCGATACACATTAAATATTATTTAATGCTAACAACTATTGTGCAGGCTCCGAAAAGATCGTCATTAATTGCGAATGGATCGAACAATTAATCATTAAATCTCATTAAATCTTCATTTGCCAAGGGATTAAAATATCATTATCTTTCCGAGAAGATTTATTTGAGATTATTATCCAGCTAAAGAAATGGTTCTGCAACCTATGGCAACTTCAACTAGATAGCAGTTTTGTGGTGATACTTTGAATATATTTGGCCGTGAAGACCAAAACTTCCAGTGGTTGAGAGCATATTGGTATTATTCCTCCCCTCTTGCACAAAAATATGGGAATGTAATTTGGACATCTGGAATCGCTCGTGCTGGATGTGTTCATGAGGTTTTTTATTGTAAGGAAACCGTTGCATGGTGTGTGGATAAGTACATACCAAATCAAATAATCATACAACTCCAGGGTCATTCTTTGATTTCTCTTTCACCTCAAGTCTTCCGCAAGATGTTAAAGCTGCAAGAGCCAACTCTTACTTTCAAAGGTGAAGATTGCAGATAATTCTTGAAGAAATATAACAATGGGCTTGACCTCCTGCCGGAATATTTGGAGAATCCTGCATCTGCCCCAACAGACATAACTAGAATCCAGGTTGAGTCTTTAAAAAATCCCTATTGATAAATTGCATGGCTATTTACTAGGATGATAGGTCGGGAAAACACTACTTCTACCTCTCGCATGATTTATATATTATGTATTTTACAGTTCAAGAATAAGCCATTTTTTATTGGGGAAAACTCATTTCTATCGAAATCTCTTCCCAATTATCACATTATAAAAGGACATAAAATGATTTATGGCCTCTTATTTGATATTTTCTATTGTGCATTGTTGCCAATTCCCAAACTTAACCATCACTAAACTGGTGAATTGCGAAACAGATCCAGTTACATTTTGGTATCAGGCATTGTGGAGGCATAAGACCCCTCCGTGTTTTTATGAAGTTTATAATGATTTTGTTTCAGTATTCAAAAAGATTTTGTTGGGCAAAAACACTCCAAGGATATCTGTTCAAGTTACCAGATTTTTAGAGAAAAATGGGACAATAGAGAAAATGGAGAATCATAGTATCATAAGGATATTTTGCTCAAAAGAGAATCCTTCTTTTCTTTCGTATTACGTATTTGATAAATTATTTATTACAGAGGTGGCGAGGCAATATAAATTCTAGTTACATTTTTTCCATAAAAAAAGGAAAAAACAGTTTATTCCCCTGCCATGGAAGATTGGAGAGTTCATTTTCAGAAATATAAATAAAATTGACGAATTTGCAAATCATTTTAATAATGTGAGTTTAAAGTATGTTGAAAAGATCAAAGGTTTTGTTCTGAACAAAATCTTTGTTGGACATTTGCTATCAGTGGGGTTCAGTAACTCATTCATTCAAACGGTCTTGAATGAAGAAGAAGAGGTCAATAGTCAAAGCCCTCCTGTACATAATGATGGTGATTTATAAACATTACTTAGCAGTAATGATCTTTACAAGAAAAGGGGAAAAGGCCCCAGTGAAAGAATTGTTCAATCTACAATTGTCACTCCTAAGAATACTACATCCAGGAGCAATGCTCCAACGACCCACCCGATTAAAAATACTTTCAACAATAGTTCTAATGGAGGGGGAGAGAAGAATCCCCCCCTGGAAGAATTGGAAATTCACACAAGTTTCCCATGAGAAAGAAAAGAAAAAAACTCAGTGCAAGAGGAAGAAAATAATCTTGTAGAAAATGACATCGAAAGATTTTCCTTGGAGGATATGGAACTAGAAGCAGACATTGAAAAAATATTTCCTGCAATAGAACAACAAGAGCATATGGCTCAGCAAGATTCTTTATTAGAAGTCATTGGAAGTGAAACCTTTAGTGAAGAAGAATCCTTCATTTTTCAAAGTGTTGTTTTTGACAAAGAATATAAAGAGTTGATTGTAGAAAGAATTGACCAGAAGAATAAAAAGGGAAAGGCCCGCTCAGAGGTCGACCTAAAGTATATGTGACCATCCCAGATTTCCAAAATCCATAGGGAAATCGGGGATGCACTCGACGACTCTATTGATGGTCTAGAGACTGAGAATGCCAAATTAAAAGAGAAGATCAAAGAACTGGAGACTGCCTTGATGTCTCTTCCAATCCTGGCCAGTCCTTTGACAATGATTAAACCAACTACACCCAGTTTCAAGTTAAATGGATCTTCAAGTTTGCTCGCATCGGTCTAAATTTATGTTGAGAAAAACATTAAAAAGAGAATGTCATTGATTATAGAGGCATGGGAGGTATCAAAAAATATTGTTTCTTTCGGTTCAAGGGCACATGCATTTCATGAATATCTCCAAGCTGATTTAAAGAATGAAGAAGGATTCGACATAGATGTTGTTTTACCATTTGGGATAAAAGTCTCAAACATGACATAATTGAAAATGAGAGAAGAAGATCTGCCTTCTCCAAGTCAGATTAAACAGTTGAATGGTCGTTGGAAAGAAAATATCAAGAATTTGAGAAACATTGTCCAAGCATGTAATGGAGCCATAGTGAAAAGAGAAGAATTATTTAGAAGGCTCACATAGATAGATTTAGCAGGAAGCATTGATGAGGTGTAATATCCTAAATTAATTTTCAATTCAATGTTTATGACAAGGCAACAATTTGATGAACAAGTGGAGATATTAAAGGGATTATCGACTGAGAAATTTAATGGCGTAATTGAATATGGCGAAGAAGAAATAGATAATTGGTTGGTTGATTATTCTATGAAAAATCAAGATATTGAGGAGGAAATTCACGACATTTCTCATGGCCTAAGAGATTTAGAAGGTGAATTGTTTAATATCAAAATTAGGCATGAAATAAATATTGCACCAATGATAAATTGCATTGAAGATTGGTTTAAGAAGGCAATTGATAAATTAACTAAAGAAGGCCAGAAAACAACAATTGAGACTGTTCCTATAACCATCAATGAGGAGAATAAAAGGACAATAGAAAGCTAGTTAAAGAGGAGAGATACCATCATAGTAAGTTTATGTTGATCACATCTTGCTTTCTTTATCAAATTTTCATCCAGTTACTCTGCTTCTTTGACTAGACAGGTTTAACCGAAATCTGATAACTTCTTCATGTCTTCCTTCGCCCATCGTCTTCTCTTCACAGTTTAATTCTTGTTCATATTTACTTTTATGGTCTGCGGGAGCTCCAATCCCAGTCCTCGGGACAAATGCATTTTAATTTCAAAACTTTGTAACAGACTTTAATATGTTTTCAGAAATCCCAAGAGAACTAATTCAGGATCAGTTTTGACGGTGTTTTATAACTCTGAGTTTTGAGTATAAAATATTTGAGATTGATCTATCATTTTCTTCATTTGAGCTCCACATGTGTCTACTCTATTAAAGTTCTCTTATGCGTACGAATCATTTTGTTTTATTGTTATGTGTGATTAGAAATCTTTATTTTAACTATGATGGATGTGAGGAAATTTTTCTTATGTTTTCTTATGTGTGATGTATGAGGTTCCGGGTCATCTCCCAGGAATTATTTTTAAAAAGTAAAAATAAAAATTATTTTCTGCAACTTTTATATTTCTTTGAATACCACGGTGGAATTTCTCAAAAGTCCTATATCATTTTGGAAATCTAGAATTCAAATATTATCATAAAACAAAAGAGGAATACCACCTCTATAAAAACGTAGGAGGATTCGTATCCTCGTGAGGTTGTCGTTTCGGTCCTGACGGATTCAAGTGTCAACATGTGCATTGCATAGTAACTATGCACAAGCGCTTACTTTTGTATTAATCATACCAGTGCATGTTATTTTTTATTTTTTTTTGTAAATAAGGTGTAATTATATTAAAAGCTTCCAAAAAACCAGTCAACATACCAAGTTAACCGGGCCGTAATTACTGGACTGCCCCATCTAGGAGGAAACCAGTCCAGCCGACCCGCTAAACGTGGGACTATCAAGTCATGAGCAAGTTTAAAAAAGAGAGCATAACCTGTCTTTGGCATACATATTGAACCTAGACACTTAGACACCTGGAAAACTAGACAAAGTAAACCTATACACCTGGCTGGCAACTTGGCCAAGTGGCCGAGGGGTCACCGGATCCAGGCTCTTCCTCGACGCACGTTATCCCGTCGCTTCCATGCTCGTTGTGCTCATGAATGTGCTCAACTACCGTGGCAGTGTCCTCATACATTTCCTCCTCCCTGCTTTTGCCTGGTGGGCTCGTCACAGGATGCTGGTCGTAATCTCCCTCGACTTCGGGGTCTCCCTCTACGGCTTCTTCCTCAGAATTCGGGCACAGGGCATCATGCATGGACGCCAGGATTTGGAGAAAGTTGGCCACCTTAATTTCCATAGCTTCCACCCGATGATGCAATTCTGCAACCTCTTGGCGGAGCTCAAATACCAGGGTATACAGTGTGGCTAGATTGTCCCTGAACTGCGCTCTGTCGAAGGAGGCAAGGCCATCAAGAGCTGGTGTGCTGGGTAATTGCCGAGAGGCCTGGCCGAGGCTGGAATTGCTAGTTGGAGGTTGGGATGGGCCAGGGTCGTGGAGGAGCCGACGAAGTATAATTGAAGTATTTGGAATGATGGCCATGGACCCAGGTTGCGGTGGCTGCAGATTTACCTGGGAGGAGACTGACTGAAGGCGGGGAGGGGAATCGTCAGAGGAAGTGTCTGGGGAGGAAAGCAGAGGTCGTCGAGGCTTTCACGACGCACCTCGCCATGGTCTGCCTCGAGGCCTCGTCATGAGGGAGAGTGAAGGTCGACGAGTAGCGGGGGAGGATGGGCTCTCGCGCACACCAGAGGACAAGAGCAGGGTGACAATTCGGCTTCGGGAGAATGAGCCCGACTATCAACAGAGATGAATTAACCGTCGCCATTATAACACAGCACATTCGGAATTGTATCGAAAGGACTCCTACGTAAATGCGCCTCATATCAACATTAACGCATTTAAATACCAGGTGGGGTGACAGGCTGTGGCACATGCCCAGCATGTGTCTCCATACCATGGCTCCCTGTACCCTCAACCGTCTCCTGCCACGATGGCCCTTTTGACACCCCATCCGGGGATACCAGTGCATGTTATTATATTATATGCTCCACCTAAATTGAAAACAATTTTAGCTTGAAATTCTTAATGTAGTTTGTAAAACATATTTTGTAATTTGTGTATTTCATTATGTATGTATTTTATTGATAGAATATTAAGAAAAAAACATATAGCAACAAATATGAGGGAAGCACATCCCACGGATGCTTCATCTTGTTGACCAATATCTTATCACGTTCATTCATAAAGGTGTTTTTTTAATTGTGAAAAATTAAGTCAATATATTGTAGGTATTGGGGGGAGGGGGGGGGGATGGGGCGGTGTGGGGTCTCAAGAGGTTTATAGGTATTAGGGGCTCTAAAAAGGGGTATCTAGTAAAAATAAGGGTTTATTTTATTGGAAAGATGTGTTGAGAGGGGGGTCCAACAAAAGTATTTTGGGAGGTATTTATCAATATCTAGTGAAATTAGGGGTATTCTTTAATATCCCATGAACATAGGCGCCATGCCACAGTTTCACTGAGTGAATATCCCTCGGCACATCCCAATAAGGTAACACAATCATATAAAAGCAATATATTTGAATAATTTTTAGGTTTAAATGATGTGTATTGGATAATGTGTCATGCAAAGTAAAAACTTGAAGAAACTCCAAAAGATTGTTTGGAATCTTAGTGAAAAAGAGCATAAAAACTTTATGGAAATGTTTCAAAGCAAGGAATTAGGTGGATCAAAATGTGATCAATATGAAGTTTTTTTTTAGTTGTTTACTAAAAATGTACTTAATAATAATAATCACTAACATGTTTCAAACATTCGATTTCACATTTATTGAATAGTGTGTAGGGACCGACAATGACAATGAGGGAGCAGAAGGTTGTCTTGAGAAGATTAAAATTGTGAAGGATGTAAATGATGATGAATTGGTCCTCAATTCAACTAGAGTGGTGCTAGAAGTTAATAAGTGGGGGAGGGGGGGAGGCGGGACTTTTATAAAACTATGAGGGATACAATGGAAAGGACGTATATACATTATTTTCATTTATAGTACAATAATCAATCCAATGACTCAAACAATCAAGTTATACTTAAAATGCAACAAGCACTTTCAAAGAAATGGTTAATGAAACTTGCAATAACACAAAAATACAATTAAAAAAAAAAAAAACATTCTTGTTGAACATGTTTTTTGTAATATACATACACTAGTTCAAAAAATTGCCAAACTAATATTTTTGCTATCTTTATTTTTATATAAATATTACTTGATATTTTTAATTGTGTTTTTTCTTTACATAATGACTGATAAAATTCCAAAGAACGATCGATGTAATATCCAAAACATGCTAGTAGGGATGTTGAAAAAAAATGCACAAGGAGATGGTCAAATAAATTATCATAATTGCATTGCAAGAGGAACCAACAACCAACATCAAATGTATGTATTCATTGACTTTTTTATATGTATAGAGAGTTTAGTTATTGCATGGAATATTAATTTTCATTTGTTTTATTATTGCAGAAAAAAAAAATGAACTCATTCAACACATAAGAGGAAGAAAAGGGTTGATTACAAAGTTTGGTGAGTACTTAATGCATTTTCCTTAAGGTTTCATATTTGTTGTGGTGTATACATTTTAATTGATTTATAATCATCCATGGATGTTGTCTAATAAGTGCTGACATACAAAGAAGAGTCATCCAAACTTTTCACTAACATTAGATTAAGTATGGGTTGTGACTATATGTTAGAGTATCAAAGGTTAATTGAAATATTTGTAAGTAGCTACGTTGTTTTACTTCCCTTATTTTATAATTAATGGAATAAAAATAAATCTTTAACTATATCTAAGCTTTGTCATGGCGTACAAAACTCGTAGCAAACAAAGTATGGAGTGGAACCAGTGGAAGATATCTTGAGAGACAACACGAACCATGGTTTTAAACGAATGTCTATTGTTTATAAAGAAATCATTGTTATGGTACATTTTTTGATTTACACAGTCATATATATTATATTATAAATGTCAATTTAATCATTACACTTTATTTTTATGATTTTAGATGGAACATGATGAGGCACAATGTCAAAATCAAGTCAATCAACAAAACATTCCAAATAACCCAAGTACAATATCCCATGCAAGTGATGGAGAAAATATGTGTGCAAACAACTTGAGCAACAATAGTAGTTTGAGCGATAAATGATGATCATTGAAATTGAATATTACAAGTTGTATATTATGGAATGTTTGTTTTTGAAAATCAGACATGTTGTTTAATGTGGACATATTGTTCTAATTAGATGACAACATGTTACCAAAAATTGTAACAATTTCTTATTGACATTTTGAATATTGTGGACCTTTATGCT
>JASDQU010108242.1:93825-115000 GCA_032191745.1 Picea mariana | reverse complement strand
TATTTAGATCAGTCCAAAGACATATCATGGTTAAATTTACTTAATGTGTGTTGGATGATGCCATTATAGAATAACCTAAAGTACCTCTAGTCCCTAAGGTCATCTTCTTCACATAGGATTATAGTATTGTTCCCATGGGTAGAAACTTCATGAACTCTCCCACTACTCTTTAATAATGATGTTCTATTGACCAACTTTGAGATTAGATCACATTGTACTAGCTACCTATGGGCCTCATAATATGGAATTTTAACTTTATGTAATCCCATAGTATAATCAAAGACAAGGCTATGAGTTATTGCTATAATAAATTATCTGAAATTTTGTATAAAGAAGGGAAAATAAATATCTAAAAGAACTGAAAATGATTGGTTATGTCAAGAAGTCTTGGGTTTGATAATTGAACTCTTTTCTTTTTAGTTTTTCATTATTAATAATTACCTAAAATGTAAATTTCTTCAAGGAAAAAAGTTCAGAAAAATAGTAGGGAAAACTAATAAAAGTTAGAGAACAATTTTCAAACAAACAAAGTTTAGGGGGGTAATAGGAAATGAAATTTGGTTGTCCTAAGACCGTTTTAGGTAATAAAAGATCAAAATAGAAGACAATTTTGACGAAACAACAGAACCAAAAGAAATGAAATTACTTCCCTAAATAAGTCATGAAGATGTTCTCCCAATCCAGCTGAAAAGAGGATACTTGCAAAACTCTAACAAATCATCATAGCCTAATTTATTTAGAAAACTCAGAAAAAGATCTGACTATCAGCTGAAAAACATATTAAAATTTTTGGGGGAACAAACTCCCTTCATATTAGTTTCTCAGCCCGACAGCTACAATTATTGAAAAATACATAAAAAAAACAAAAAAAAAGCGATGTTGCACCAAACTAACAACTACATGCAACATTTATTTATGTATTTATTGTCCTACTTTACCTAAGAAAAGACCCCCCTTTCAAGTAAATGAATACTTCCAATGAAGCCACGTGCGTAACAATATCATAAATATACTCACATTCTGGTTTATATAATATGCTTTAATAAGTACCCGAACATGACGAACCAACAATTTTGAATAATATGATGGGAAGAGTTGTTGAAGAAGAGAGTGGTGGTGCAATCTAATAGTCGTCTGGAACCAACATTCAATATAATCATGGTGTCCTTGGTCCACCTCTTCATTTAAATCACTCTGTGTATTCTTTTCTTTAGCCTCCTCAATCTCAGGTTCTAATGGCTTCTCCTGATTAGATATGGTCCATGAGTCTTCGATCTCCTTGGTAGATTGGTCAAATTGATCAATGAAGGTTTCTAGATCTTATTATAGGCATGGCTCATAGGACTTTGGTTCTTCTATGTCTTTTGGAGAAGTAGATAGGTTCCCAATTGCTGTCAAGATGTGCTCTTCCTGAGAAGAAGAGATCCTAGCTGCTACTAGGATTTGAGAGAGTTCTTCGAAACTCATTGTCATCTTTGAATCCATCTTGTTGGTTGATGGGTCTTGTCTCACACATGGATTAGCGCATGGGTTCTTACAACACCCAAAATAATTTTGATGAAAAATGAAATGAAAACTAACTACACACTCAAAGAAAATTTTAAGAAAACTATAAGAAATAATAGAAACTAATTGCAGAATTTGAAAAGCACACCAAACTTGCATGAAAAGAAACTCACTTGCAAGAAAGTAAACACATTTTGTAGGAAAGTAATCACACTTTGCAGGAAAGTAATCACACTTTGTGAAAGAGAAACACACTTGCAAAAGGAAAAGACATGGGTTTGGGTAGAGACCCACTTAAGTGGATGTGCAGGTTCTTACCTCTCGTCTTATTGTCTTGTCCTCCACCAGGTTATGTAAATTAAAGGTAACCTACCTACCTAGACTTCAATCCCTTTAGCACCTCCCTGACAATGACGCCAAAAATGTGGGGCTAAATATATGCACTATTAATTCCCAACATTAAATTGCCAACCAAAGAGTCGTAGACTTAGAGGTGTAAGCACAAGAAATGCAGGATGGGAGCCTGGTCTAAACTAATGCCGACAAACACACTTCAAAATGGAATGAATGCAAGTAAGTCAAGCTCAAATGGAAATTTCCACTACAAGATGTAGCTTAACATTGGATCGCAAGATCACGTCTCCTGAGCTAAATCCCGATATTCAATGGCTTATTCTTGTAGTGGTTAACTAAGCTACGAGAAAACCAAATTAAAGTGAACTAGATTGAAAGACAAGGCAACTTGAAAGTAAATGTGGAATTTACCCAAACTCGCATTCAAATCAATCAGTTAAATGAGGTTACTCAAACCCTCATGTATGTGTGCTACTGACCTAAAGGGGAATTTACCAGTTTTAAGAGCAAAATTATCAAACTCCTAATTAATCCTATATTGACAAAATGATGTAACCTAAAGACTTAAAAGAAACACACTTCAGAGACTTGTCCTTAAGAAAAAATATACTTCAAAAGCAAGGGATGTATTGGTACATGAATAGTTTCGTTGTATTATACAAGATTAGATGTGCTGGTATGAGATTTTGTTCTATATTATTTATATGAATGAAGTCACCTTACAACCATACCCCTTATAATGATGCATCACAACACATAACAACATTTATATATACAACAAAGATTACCATTATATTAACAATGAAACCATAATAATGAGTCAAAACATAATAACAATAAAACAAATTCATTAACAATAAGACAAAACAATGTATTAAATATGTTAAATAACAAAAAGTGAAATAACAAAAGTAATGAAACAAAATAACAAAAATGAAAGTGAATAAAATAATATATTAATTGTAACAATACATGCATAAAACAACGTAACTAACATAACTTGACTTTATATAACAACACAATACTCACATTACAACTTATACAATTACGTGTAACATTAACACAATCATCATAACTCACACCACCATACATATAAACATTCCTTTATAACTCAATATAACATATGTATCATAATTTTAACACAATGGAATCTCATGTATTCGACGGATGTACTCACATTGTTTTATGCCACATTTAAGTTACACATAATATGAAACTATGGAACGATGTATAACTATGAAACACACTATATTTATAACTACAAAACATAACAACACAACAATAAAACATGCACGAAGATATACATTACAGGAACAATATGCAACATTAGATTGAGGGACTGTTATCGTGAGAAGAGTGGGTCAAAGGCAAAATATGTTCCTTGTGTGGCGAGTTCTAGGAATTGTTGAATATGCAGCTTCGAAAACAATGAACGAATAAAATGATGGAACAATTCCCTGCGCAATCGATTTGTAATTTCAGTGGACAATCTCGTTCTGTAAACAAACACAATGGTAAATTATAAAAGTAATATAAAACACGACAATGAATAAACCATATATTCAAACGAAAGAAAACTACAATCTAGTAACAAATGTAAGAGAGATAAGCTATTGCTGTAATGTACAGAACACACTACAATTACCTATATTACAGAATATTAGAACAGAGCAGTCGTGGGTCGAGCTGGTGGGCCTTCCCAACCGAAATCATGCTGCCTAGAAAGCTACAGGATCACATACTGTTTCCATCACAACTAGTTCTTGAAATTATCAACATATAACTATATTAAAACAAGGGTTGCATGGCAGCGTAGTCCCTGCCAAGTAGATTTGGAAATGGAGATGATAACTAACACCCTATACTTATTGATGATGATGATTACTGTGAAACATGAACAATATGTTAACTAGGGGCTAGTTTCGTAGTCTTAAAAGAAAACAATTTGTAAAGATTTTAAATGAAAATTGGCTAGGATCTTTGACCACATTTTTACTTTAATGTGGATGTTGTATAGTTTTGGGATTAACCTAAATTTTCTTCCAATTAAATTAAACTACATAATAAATATTTATAAATATATTTATAAATATAAATATAAACATAATAATAAATACATAGTGTAAATTTTTATATTTAGATGTTGTGATTGGTGAAATTAATTGATTATGTAATTAATTCTACATATTGAAAGATGTATAAGGTAAACATCCTTAAATATAATCTACTATATGTAAATGTAATATTCACCCTATCATATATATATATATATATAGTGATTGAAATTGTTATTTTTAATTTTTTTTTTATTGTTTATAACTTATAATCCCTTCTAATTAAAAAGTGCAAAACCCTTCTAATTGAACTTTAATACTATAGTTAGAAAACTCCAAGTAACCCTCTTCACATGGGCGTGTGTACTATTGTGTACTATTTTTCTTGGACACATAGTAATGGTAAGTAGACTAAAGACTATGAGGCCTGTCGATTATTCACAGTATTTTTGTAACTATAGTAATGAGTTTTTTGTTGACTTCATATGAGTTTGTTGTTATTTTTAAATTAGTGTGAAAAATCTAAAGTTTAATATAGTAAATAAATGTTTTATTTTAATATAATTAAAAAAAAAAAATTCTCAATTTTAATTGGCTAACATATTTAATTTTTTATTGAAACCTTTAAGTTTTTGGATATTTATAATTAAAAAAATAATTAATGGGCCATGAAGTTTGGACAGTGGAGATTGCAGAATGAGCTTCACGCATGAGTGGATCGGGAATGGCACTGGCCGAAGGATGAATTGACACCAAGAAAGAGGGTGAATTGACATTCGCTGGAAAGAAGGGAATTGTGTTTTCACATTGATTGTTTGATTGAATTGAGGGGACTAGAGATTGACTCACTCCAGCGACATGTACGGTGTCCTTGTGCCAGCTCATTTGAACAATAAAACAACACTTGGAAAATAGATTAATTGTGTAATTAATTATGCGCATCGAATGACGTGAAGCTTGCAATAACACATCAAAGATATTAGTCAATTAAATTTCAGAAAAATATGTTATTTATTATATAAAAAATACATATATTAATTTCCTATGTTATACATTGGATATACCAAACAAATATAAAGTCAACCAAAAACTAATACAAAGTCAAAGCAAACTCATTTCTATAGTCCCAGGCCTTTGGCAGGGACTAATAAATCTCAAATATACATCAATTGCAAATATCACTACTTCAACCTAAAACCCATCATCCTCCTGATTACAACATATATATACAAGGAAAGGAATAAAATATTCAAAAATTCATGGATCATGTCATCTATGATGCCTAAGAATACATTGGGACCAGTGGATACACAACATAAATTCCCATGCCATGAGTCTTAACACGATTTACAAACTAAAAATACACCATCGATTTCTTTTCCTAGCCCAACTCTGTCTTGGGCGATCTGAAAGCATGAGATCGCTTTACCATTTTAACAATTGTTGAGCTGACATGATCTGCTCTTTAACTTCATGGCGTTTTGGAAAAGACGAGAACAATCCATGCAAAATTCGGTTGAGATTTGAACTTTATGATTGCAGTTGCATGTACCTTGAGATAAGGACAAAAACATAGAAATCCAACCTCTCTTGACTCAATGCACCCATAACTTCTGACATTTGGTTTATATGTGCCAAAATATCATTATCGCGACCACCCTTGACTAGGCACAACTTGTAATCTAGAAATATTCGGGATAAATAACCAGTCATATCTTTCAATCTGTTTCTTTTTTCGGAAAATGGTTCATGTGAGACCTAATTTGACATGTTGGGAGAAAAACCCATCTTCCATATTTTTCATATTCTACATTACTTTTACGAATAGCAAGGCCGAAATTGACTGCCTAGAGATTTTATTAATTTTGGCTAAATTATTCCCCCTGAGCTGGATCTTCACACGTGCGACCTGGGTGGATTTTGACATACGATTGTGTATGTCGACGTCGCTTTGGAGAAAACCCATGTTTCTGATTTTTGCCTCAAAACGCGTGGATATGCTAAACAATGATAGGTACCAAAATAACAATCCATGATATAATCATCTTTTAATCACTAAAATCATAGAAAATATGATGTATTAACCACACTAGATATAATGACAAATGATGGCATTTAATTAGGGTTTATGGTGTGTATTAACAATGAAATGTGCCAAATTATAAAGAAAATAGAGCACACATTTATCATCAATGCACCAAAATATTGAACAAAAAATTGAGCGGGAATTTCATTTTGTAAAAGTAAGTTTATAAAAGAAAACCCTAGTCCTTATTCTATTCTTTTGCCAAAAGTTAGAGGGGAGACTTGTGCAAAAGAGATTTACCAAGAAAGACTTTAGAGTGGATAGATTTTTATAAAGAGACAAATTTGCAAGGGATTGTCATAATTCACATACAATAATGCAAGGGATAAATTTAAGGTATGTAGCTTCATTCTATTCATCTCAAATTTACCCTCAATTGATTAAAAAAAAACATATTTTTATTTGTTTATTCTTATTAGTCTTTACAGTGCATTTTCAAGAAAATAGAGGGGTTTTAGAGTTACCATCAGTGCCACAAACCATAGTTTTCTTGTTGCTTCTATTTTGTTTTATGTTGTTGCAAACTCTAGTGTGGGGATTATTCCATCTACTATTTGACAATGATTATTTTTTAGGCAATGAATATTGATTGGCTTTATATATTTGTATATAATGAATTCGATATTTGTTGAATTGATACCACTCATTGTATTGGATCCTAAACCCTATCAATGCCAGTTTTTTTTTTAGAAAAAATCTTCCACAGTTCGTGATGCACACTATATAGTAGCAATGCATCAATGCATTTTTATTTAAAGTACTCTATTTGGTGCGACCTTTTAAAAACAAGTTATCGACTTTAGCGGTGCACAAAATACAATAACAACACACCATGTGAAATATTGTATTAAACACACCATTTTAGTGAAGTTTGTTATTAAAAAATATTGTTGATTTTATTAGTGTGTTGTTGAGACCATTTTTTGCTTCCATGCTTTCCTTCCACATCCTATTTTCCCAACTTCTTTAGTTCATTTTTTTCCCTTCTTCTATACCTCCCCTTGTCCCTTCTTTTCTACTTTTATGGTTAATGTACTTAACCATATTTCAGTTTGCGGGTTCACGGGTTCAAAATTTCACTCTCCATTTTCCGTGACTTTTGTTTTGCACCCAAAGTTTTGTGATTTACTTTTGACCATCACTTAAACTTTAGCCTCGTCGTGGGTGTCGGGCTCTGAAGTATTTCATTCTTCATGCATATGAGTTTGACCTAATGTTCCTCTACACTTAGTATATTTTTGATCATCTATGCAACCACGGGTTGGTGGGTTGGCACGTTCATGAAAATCTTGTGTTGGAATTCTCTCTCGCCCGTCCCCTTCCTTTTTGTTTCTTTTCCCGATACACATTAAGTATTATTTAATGCTAACAACTATTGTGCAGGCCCCAAAAAGATCATCATTAATTGCGAATGGATTGAACAATTAATCATTAAATCTCATTAAATCTTCATTTGCCAAGGGATTAAAATATCATTATCTTTCCGAAAAGATTTATTTGAGATTATTATCCAGCTAAAGAAATGGTTCTGCAACCTATGGCAACTTCAACTAGATAGCAGTTTTGTGGTGATACTCTGAATATATTTGGCCGTGAAGACCAAAACTTCCAGTGGTCGAGAGCATATTGGTATTATTCCTCCCCTCTTGCACAAAAATATGGGAATGTAATTTGGACATCCGGAATTGCTCGTGCTGGATGTGTTCATGAGGTTTTTGATTGTAAGGAAACCGTTGCATGGTGTGTGGATAAGTACATACCAAATCAAATAATGATACAGCTCCAGGGTCATTCTCTGATTTCTCTTTCACCTCAAGTATTCCGTAAGATGTTAAAGCTGCAAGAGCCAACTCTTACTTTCAAAGGTGAAGATTGCAGATAATTCTTGAAGAAATATAACAATGGGCTTGACCTCCTACCGAAATATTTGGAGAATCCTGCATCTGCCCCAACAGACATAACTAGAATCCAGGTTGAGTCTTTAAAAAATCCCTATTGATAAATTGCATGGCTATTTACTAGGGTGATAGGTCGGGAAAACACTGCTTCTACCTCTTGCATGATTTATATATTATGTATTTTACAGTTCAAGAACAAGCCATTTTTTATTGGGGAAAACTCATTTCTATCGAAATCTCTTCCCAATTATCACATTATAAAAGGACAGAAAATGATTTATGGCCTCTTATTTGATATTTTCTATTGTGCATTGTTGCCAATTCCCAAACTTAACCATCACTAAACTGGTGAATTGCGGAAAAAATCCAGTTACATTTTGGTATCAGGCATTGTGGAGGCATAAGACCCCTCTATCTTTTTATGAAGTTTATAATGATTTTGTTTCAGTATTCAAAAAGATTTTGTTGGGCAAAAACACTCCAAGGATATCTGTTCAAGTTACCAGATTTTTAGAGAAAAATGGGACAATAGAGAAAATGGAGAACCATAGTATCATAAGGATATTTTGCTCAAAAGAGAATCTTTCTTTTCTTCCATATTACGTATCTGATAAATTATTTATTACAGAGGTGGCGAGGCAATATAAATTTTGGTTACATTTTTTCCATAAAAAAGGGAAAAAATAGTTTATTCCCCTGCCATGGAAGATTAGAGAGTTCATTTTCAGAAATATAAATAAAATTGATGAATTTGCAATTTTAATAATGTGAGTTTAAAGTATGTTGAAAAGATCAAAGGTTTTGTTCTGAACAAAATCTTTGTTGGACATCTGCTATCAGTGGGGTTCAGTAACTCATTCATTCAAACGGTCTTGAATGAAGAAGAAGAGGTCAATAACCAAAGCCCTCCTGTACATAATGATGGTGATTTATAAACATTACTTAGCAGTAATGATCTTTACAAGAAAAGGGGAAAAGGTCCCAGTGAAAGAATTGTTCAATCTACAATTGTCACTCCTAAGAATACTACATCCAGGAGCAATGCTCCAACGACCCACCCGATTAAAAATACTTTCAACAATAGTTCTAGTGGAGGGGGAGAGAAGAATCCCCCCTTGGAATAATTGGAAATTCACACAAGTTTCCCATGAGAAATAAAAGAAAAAAACTCAGTGCAAGAGGAAGAAAATAATCTTGTAGAAAATGACATCAAAAGATTTTCCTTGGAGGATATGGAACTAGAAGCAGACATTGAAAAAATATTTCCCGCAATAGAACAACAAGAGCATATGGCTCAGCAAGATTCTTTATTGGAAGTCATTGGAAGTGAAACCTTTAGTGAAGAAGAATCCTTCATTTTTCAAAGTGTTGTTTTTGACAAAGAATATAAAAAGTTGATTGTAGAAAGAATTGACCAGAAGAATAAAAAGGTAAAGGCCCACTCAGAGGTCGACCTAAAGTATATGTGACTGTCCCAGATTTCCAAAATCCATAGGGAAATCGGGGATGCACTCGACGACTCTATTGATGGTCTAGAGGTTGAGAATGCCAAATTAAAAGAGAAGATCATAGAACTGGAGATTGCCTTGATGTCTCTTCCAATCCTGGCCAGTCCTTTGACAATGATTAAACCAACTACACCCAGTTTCAAGTTAAATGGATCTTCAAGTTTGCTTGCATCGGTCTGAATTTATGTTGAGAAAAACATTAAAAAGAGAATGTCATTGATTATAGAGGCATGGGAGGTATCAAAAAATATTGTTTCTTTCGGTTCAAGGGCACATGCATTTCATGAATATCTCCAAGCTGATTTAAAGAATGAAGAAGGATTCGACATAGATGTTGTTTTACCATTTGGGATAAAAGTCTCAAACATGACATAATTGAAAATGAGAGAAGAAGATCTACCTTCTCCAAGTCAGATTAAACAGTTGAATGGTCGTTGGAAAGAAAATATCAAGAATTTGAGAAACATTGTCCAAGCATGTAATGGAGCCATAGTGAAAAGAGAAGAATTATTTAGAAGGCTCACAGAGATAGATTTAGCAGGAAGCATTGATGAGGTGTAATATCCTAAATTAATTTTCAATTCAATGTTTATGGCAAGGCAACAATTTGATGAACAAGTGGAGATATTAAAGGGATTATCGATTAAGAAATTTAATGGTGTAATTGAATATGGCGAAGAATAAATAGATAATTGGTTGGTTGATTATTCTATGAAAAATCAAGATATTGAGGAGGAAATCCACGACATTTCTCATGGCCTCGGAGATTTAGAAGGTGAATTGTTTAATATCAAAATTAGGCATGAAATAAATATTTCACCAATGATAAATTACATTGAAGATTGGTTTAAGAAGGCAATTGATAAATTAACTAAAGAAGGCCAAAAAACAACAATTGAGACTGTTTCTATAACCATCAATGAGGAGAATAAAAGGACAATAGAAAGTTAGTTAAAGAGGAGAGATACCATCATAGTAAGTTTATGTTGATCACATCTTGCTTTC
This sequence comes from Picea mariana, assembly GCA_032191745.1. Classification (NCBI taxonomy): domain Eukaryota; kingdom Viridiplantae; phylum Streptophyta; class Pinopsida; order Pinales; family Pinaceae; genus Picea; species Picea mariana. The sequence continues at coordinate 104,589 of JASDQU010108242.1, read as the reverse complement.
TTTATCAAATTTTCATCCAGTTACTCTGCTTCTTTGACTAGAAAGGTTTAACCGAAATCTGATAACTTCTTCATGTCTTCCTTCGCCCATCGTCTTCTCTTCACAGTTTACTTCTTGTTCATATTTACTTTTATGGTCTGCGGGAGCTCCATTCCCAGTCCTCGAGACAAATGCATTTTAATTTCAAAACTTTGTAACAGACTTTAATATGTTTTTAGAAATCCCAAGAGAACTAATTCAGGATCAGTTTTGACGGTGTTTTATAACTCTGAGTTTTGAGTATAAAATATTTGAGATTGATCTATCATTTTCTTCATTTGAGCTCCACATGTGTCTACTCTATTAAAGTTCTCTTATGCGTACAAATCATTTTGTTTTATTTTTATGTGTGATTAGAAATCTTTATTTTAAGTATGATGGATGTGAGGAAATTTTTCTTATGTTTTCTTATGTGTGATGTATGAGGTTCCGGGTCATCTCCCAGGAATTATTTTTAAAAAATAAAAATTATTTTCTGCAACTTTTATATTTCTTTGAATACCACGGTGGAATTTCTCAAAAGTCCTATATCATTTTGGAAATCTAGAATTCAAATATTATCATAAAACATAAGAGGAATACCACCTCTATAAAAACGTAGGAGGATTCGTATCCTCGTGAGGTTGTCGTTTCGGTCCTGACGGATTCAAGTGTCAACCTGTGCATTGCATAGTAACTATGCACAAGCGCTTACTTTTGTATTAATCATACCAGTGCATGTTATTGTATTATATGCTCCACCTAAATTGAAAACAATTTTAGCTTGAAATTCTTAATGTAGTTTCTAAAACATATTTTGTAATTTGTGTATTTCATTATGTATGTATTTTATTGATAGAATATTAAGAAAAAAACATATAGCAACAAATATGAGGGAAGCACATCCCACGGATGCTTCATCTTGTTGACCAATATCTTATCACGTTCATTCATAAAGGCATTTTTTTAATTGTGAAAAATTAAGTCAATATATTGTAGGTATTGGGGGGCAGGGCAGGGGTGTGGGGTCTCAAGAGGTTTATAAGTATTAGGGGCTATAAAAAGGGGTATCTAGTAAAAATAAGGGTTTATTTTATTGGAAATATGTGTTGAGAGGGGGGTCCAACAAAAGTGTTTTGGGAGGTATTTATCAATATCTAGTGAAATTAGGGGTATTCTTTAATATCCCATGAACATAGGCGCCATGTCACAGGTTCACTGAGTGAATATCCCTCGACACATCCCAATAAGGTAACACAATAATCTCTTTTAGATTTTCATATAAAAGCAATATATTTGAATAATTTTTAGGTTTAAATGATGTGTATTGGATAATGTGTCATGCGGAGTAAAAACTTGAAGAAACTCCAAAAGATTGTTTGGAATCTTAGTGAAAAAGAGCATAAAAACTTTATGGAAATGTTTCAAAGCGAGGAATTAGGTGGATCAAAATGTGATCAATATGAAGTTTTTTTTTAGTTGTTTACTAAAAATGTACTTAATAATAATAATCACTAACATGTTTCAAACATTCAATTTCACATTTATTGAATAGTGTGTAGGGACCGACAATGACAATGAGGGAGCAGAAGGTTGTCCTGAGAAGATTAAAATTGTGAAGGATGTAAATGATGATGAATTGGTCCTCAATTCAACTAGAGTGGTGCTAGAAGTTAATAAGTGGGGGAGGGGGGACTTTTATAAAACTATGAGGGATACAGTGGAAAGGACGTATATACATTATTTTCATTTATAGTACAATAATCAATCCAATGACTCAAACAATCAAGTTATACTTAAAATGCAACAAGCACTTTCAAAGAAATGGTTAATGAGACTTGCAATAATACAAAAATACAATAAAAAAAAAAAAAACCCATTCTTGTTGAACATGTTTTTTGTAATATACATACACTTGTTCAAAAAATTGCCAAACTAATATTTTTGCTATCTTTATTTTTATATAAATATTACTTGATATTTTTAATTGTGTTTTTTCTTTACATAATGACTGATAAAATTCCAAAGAACGATCGATGTAATATCCAAAACATGCTAGTAGGGATGTTGAAAAAAAATGCACAAGGAGATGGTCAAATAAATTATCATAATTGCATTGCAAGAGGAACCAACAACCAACATCAAATGTATGTATTCATTGACTTTTTTATATGTATAGAGAGTTTAGTTATTGCATGGAATATTAATTTTCATTTGTTTTATTATTGCAGAAAAAAAAAAATGAACTCATTCAACACATAAGAGGAAGAAAAGGGTTGATTACAAAGTTTGGTGAGTACTTAATGCATTTTCCTTAAGGTTTCATATGTGTTGTGGTGTATACATTTTAATTGATTTATAATCATCCATGGATGTTGTCTAATAAGTGTTGACATACAAAGAAGAGTCATCCAAACTTTTCACTAACATTAGATTAAGTATGGGTTGTGATTATATGTTAGAGTATCAAAGGTTAATTGAAAGATTTGTAAGTAGCTACGTTGTTTTACTTCCCTTATTTTATAATTAATGGAACAAAAATAAATCTTTAACTATATCTATGCTTTGTCATGTCGTACAAAACTCGTAGCAAACAAAGTATGGAGTGGAACCAATGGAAGATATATTGAGAGACAACACGAACCATGGTTTTAAACGAATGTGTATTGTTTATAAAGAAATCATTGTTATGGTACATTTTTTGATTTACACAGTCATATATATAATATTATAAATGTCAATTTAATCATTAAACTTTATTTTTATGATTTTAGATGGAACATGAAGAGGCACAATGTCAAAATCAAGTCAATCAACAAAACATTCCAAATAACCCAAGTACAATATCCCATGCAAGTGATGGAGAAAATATACAACTTGAGCAACAATAGTAGTTTGAGCAATAAATGATGATCATTGAAATTGAATATTACAAGTTGTATATTATGGAATGTTTGTTTTTGAAAACCAGACATGTTGTTTAATGTGGACATATTGTTCTAATTAGATGACAACATGTTACCAAAAATTGTAACAATTTCTTATTGACATTTTGAATATTGTGGACCTTTATGCTGTCCCATTTTGTACAGTGAAGGGTATCTTATTCATATATAATAACAAAATTTCTTAATCTATTGCATTATCAAGTGTAATAAAATGTTACATTGTTGGTTATATATATGGATGACTTACATGGTTACAATGAACTAAGGTGTAATCAATTGGTATATTTACTTAAATGACACAACACATTAATGTAATGATTATATCCAAATGCAATAGTTGAAAAATCAATATTATTATAGAAAAAATATTTGATTTCCCGATGATTAATTGAAATTTTGTAAGAAAAACAAGAAACTACATTTGCATATCTCTTGCGTGGAAAAATCCAACACCGAAATATATCACTGCATTGTATTCATTTGAACTCAATGGTGAGGTTCATACCCAATTACACTCGATATGTTTAAATGAGTATTACACATCGGTGCGAATAACTATAATAAAAGAACCGATGCATCTAACAAAAACATCGCTTCCTTCAACAATACTGTTGTTGCTATCGTTACAAGAATTTACAATACACGAGACGATATACACTTCCATGCTTTTACATATGTCATATGCACCAATGATTTCATTATATAAACTACATAATATGGCTTCATAATATACATAATACATATTTGTGCATAATATATATTTTTAAATCCTAGTGCATATCAAATTATGGTGCACTAGCATGTATTATTCATAGAAACGCCCTAGTGCTTTCAATATCTAAAATACACATCAAGGATTCAAAAATATGTCGCACACATCGATGCTTAGTATAGATATTTTGAAGCCTGGGTGTGTATCGATATGTAGTGCACCAGTGTGTATTATATATAATTTTTGGACCGGTGTGGACCAATGCACATTATCGATATAAGTGCACCGATGAAAAAGCCTCTACTAGAACCTCTAGTGGCCTAGAATTTTTAGTTATAGTGAAAATCAATCAAAACCTTTGTTAAAACCTCCACTACTAGTTGAAAAGGTTTTAGTGGAGTTTTTTTAATAATCTTACCTAATCTTCTAACACTAAAAACCTCTGTAAAAAAATTTGCTAGAAGGTGTTTTCCGTGTAGTGTTACATCATGCTTGGGTGATTCATGTGACGTGGAGTGCATAGTGTGATGCTTACCCTTGGTTGTATCTTAGTGGATATACACATTGGAGATATCTTACTCATGGATTGGGATAGATTGAACTTGATGCTTAAGTGGTGCACTTCCTTAGGAGGTTGGAATCCAATGTGGCCTGGTGACATTCTTCATGAGATGCACATGAAGGGATTGGTTGCTTGCTTGGGAGAAGAATCTATTTGGAGGAGGAGCGTTGATAAATTTAAGAGGAGGGTGTTGAGCCCCAGGTAGCATGGGATCACTTGTTTGCTTACATGGAGGCTTGTTCTTAAGTTGAATACACTTGGATTGAGGAGCATTCATGGAGGAGTGGTGGAACATGAGGAGCACATGTCTTAGAAGGTTGCATTGGAGCATTAGAGACATTTCAAGGAGAGCATTGGAACTTGTATTTTGGAGTGCTCACCTTGGGACACTTGCTTGATGGACATGCTTACCTTAGAGCTTGACTTGTGTCACCTTACAACTGGAACATTTCACATGTGGACCTATCTAGTGATTACTTAGGTTGTATGAGATAGTTGTGTGTGGACCTTTTCTACTCTACTATTATGAGACTCCCTCACCTATTATATATAAAGGGTGGAGAGAGTCTTTATTTTACATTCTTCACATTCACATTATCTTGTTTTAAAGATGTGAGAGTTCTTTAAGTCTTGTATACATTGAAGATGAACATGTCTTGAGTCTTTGTACTTGTCTTTATGTATGGGAGGCACGTGTTAGGGTTTGTGAGAGGTAATTCCTAGAGATAACTTGAAATGTTAGGGTTTGAGTCTTTTGTAAGGAGAACCTAGGTTTTTGGGAAAATAAACTCTAGAGAAGACTTGGAGCATTTTGCTTGGAGAGCTTATGTGAGGCAATCCCAATGAAATATCAAGGGTCAACTTCTTAGTGTTGATGCCAGCTTGTTCTGTAGCCATTGGTGTGGCTAGATAGCTTGGTGGAATGCCTTGTTAAGCCTTTGTATCACTGGCAAGAGTTTACTATTTATGGTAGATGTAGCTAAGGTTTGGAGAGCATCACAAAGTCTTAGCTTGTGATAAGCTTGAATGACTATCTTGTACCTGTCTGGCATAAGTTGTTGGTATGTACTTCTAACTTCATATTCTATATATATGGAGAGTGATTTGTTGTCCAAACTTTCTATACTTGCACATCTAATTTTTAACTTATATTATCATGGTGAATAAGTAGTTTCCAGGGTTGTTTGGTGTGAAAATTTATCATTAATAGCTAGCTAATTTCGTTGAGTGATTTGATAAACATATAGAACTCAAGTGGACTGATTTATGTCTATAATAAATATTTTTTAATTAAGTAATTTATATATATGTTATATGTTGGGATTTGTGCCCTAAGGTTTCGAAAAACATTTCACTTGAAGTGCAATTGTTTAGTGTTTGTTTACTTGGGCTGCCTTATGTTTTTATTAGACAAAAGTGAATATATGCTATTGTAATTGATATTTCAAATTCAACTTTAAGGGTGAAATTTCACAAGAAATAGATCCAGGGAACCTCAAGTTTGAGGTGAATTGTTTTGCATTAAGCAAGCAATTTTTGAAATTTCCACACATATTCCATGTGGTGGGATTGCAATTTTATATTTCTAGTCAAATATACTTGAAAATCCATTATTAAAGTAGAAAAAGGTTGAAAAGTGGGGAAATTTAATTAACTCGTAATACACTCCATATTTGTAGTCTAGGTAGTATATGCTAAGTCGAGTATGAAGGCCATGACCACTCCTATTGGTCTCGACTTGGAGGTATCTTCAATGAAGAAATATCTGTTCATTGAGTGGGTCATTAGGCCTTCCAGGGAAAGGAACATACAATCATTCATGCTAGGTTACATGTTGGAGTATGCATGCATTGCATATAACAAGAGTCTCTCAAGGAGTTGAGAGGTAATTAACGAGATGATCATGGCTCCATCTTTAAGACTTCCTTTGATACAAAAGTTCTGCTTCCTTTGTCAAATTATTTTATTTTAAGTTTGGTGGAGGCCATGGAACAATTAGAGGGAATTTTCCCATTGGTCTTTATAATGGAGAGCACATTGGTGCCAACACACAAATCCCATAACAATTTTTCTCATGTGATGGGGCAATGGGAAAATGGGTTTGTGGTGTTCACCTCCAAGATGTATGCCTTAGACTTGATCAATGCAATATATAAACCGTGAACCATGGTGCAATCATTGTCATCGATAAGGATCAAGACATTAAAATGTGTTTGAAGTTGTAGAGGTAAAGGAAGGCACAATAATGCTTATTTTCACAACAGATTGCATGTGCATTTTCCTTGAAGTATTCAACTATGTGTAACATTGTGTGATGGGGGCATTAACTCTCCATCGATCTTATACGAGAGAAAGCTTGGTGTTTGGACTTGGTGGGTAGATTGACCATAGCTGAGCAAGATAAGGGTACATGCAAGTATGATTTTGGTAGAAAATGAAGTGGGTTGAGTATGCTACTTAACGGTTAGGTAAAGACTGTGGTTTGGTAATAGTGGATCATGGATTTCTATTGCATATAGAAATATGAGTCTAACTCAAGGGCTATTAGTTGCACTATAGAGAGAATTTAGAACTTGGATTTCTAAGGATTGGATGCAATATTTATAATAGTGGAACAACTCATAAACAGGTATAAATTGAGAATGATTCACATGATGTGTTGTTATTCTGTAGAGTTGAAAAGATCTTATTCACTGGAAATTGTGATAATTTGGTTGTGTGATTATCATATCTAAGAGTGGTAACCGAGTTATCGAATATACAATGGAAATACAACTTCATGATTGTAACGTAAAACCCTTGAAGATGAAGATTGCCCCTTGTATCTTTTATGAATGCCATAGTGTGATGGAAAATACATGGATCCACATGGAAGTGCATGGTAACATTGTAGGATGATTTCTGTAGTAGGATTATGTAGACAAAGTATGAGTTTGACAAGCTTGTGATAACATGTATGTTTCATGTACTTGTGCAACTTCATATGTGGAGTGGAAAATAAAGTGACGTTACATGATGTAAAAGGGTATATGATGTAAGACCCGATAAGGTATGCATACCCCTTATTAGATGAGGTTTAGGTCATAAGACCTATAAGGATTCGTTAGAACTTGTTAAAGTTATAATATACATGGGGAGGATAACATGGGGTAGATAGTGAGGTACACAAGGGGATAATGAATGTAATGTGGCCATAATCATGGAATAAGATCACTTGGTAGTTGATGGGTAATAAATAAGCCAACTAGATATTTAAGATGAAATAATATAATAATAAGGGGTAGTTTGCATAGACCCCTAGGAATACTCATGAGAAAGTATAAATACACATGAGTATCATTGTATTGAGATGTGTTGGATGATAGTTCTTGTAGCAAGCATGACTTGTGTAGTGATTCCATCCATAAGGAGTATTTCATGGTGTTACCAAGGGTTCTTTCTACATTATTGTGTCTATTATTGTGTGAATGTATTTTGATACTTATGAATTTAAGGGTTTATTCCCAAGTTCAAGGGATTATCCTATCTTATGCTTATCAAGGTTTACTACAAGTGAGATCAAAGCTCTTTCTTGGGCAAAAAGTGGAAGATTTTTTTCTTCTCTTTTTGCATAATTTTAGGGGAAAAAGTGGAGGGTAACATTCATATTGACTTTCGAAACTTTGTGTGCAACATTTGAAGAAACCAACTATAGATTTGAGTTCCTCTCGAAAGATTACACAAGTTCAAAAAAACCATCCAAATTGGAGTCTAGGAAATGAAGTTATCATTGATTTAAAATTAGTTGTTTTAGGGTTTTTCCGTGACAACCATGCGGTTTGCAGATCATATATAGTTTGATAGAGTGTCCAAATTTTAGTCAAAATAGTGCCAGTAGATGCAAAGTGACCATGACATTCCATAATTTTGGTCATAATAACCAATTATAAAAGTATCACAAAAGTTATGATCATTTTACATTCGCCAACTCAAACCCTAGATGCACAAAGGAGCTCCATTGAAAAGTCACTGATTTTCTTCAAAACCCTAGTTCTATTTTTGGGTTATAGCAAACAAGATGTATTTTACAGGAAAAGTTGATGGTCATAGCATTGAATAATACATAAAATAGACGAAGTCCACATGGATAATGTTTTTGAAAATTTGGCTCCTTATTTATTTAATAAGCGATGTGGTCATATGGTGGAATTTGTTTAACCATGACTAGATGAAGGCACCTTCAAATAAAGAATATAGAAAAGTATTTTTAGATAGGTGGTCTCATTTTGGAAAGAAGGATAAAGAGAGCACCAAGGGTTTATTTGCATGTGAAAAATTCTTATTACAAGTTCATGGATGTATTCAACAAGAAAATGTTATTATTTCTATAAACCCTAGTAGCAAGCATAATTTAATCAATGTTAACTTTGCTAAAAGATTGCAAATTTTCCACAAAACATATTTGAAGGACACATGTTGAGGGTGAGAATGTTCAAATTTTTAAAGATTTGAAGATTACCATGGATAAATATGTGTTGCATTTGGATTTTCATGCTATAGATATGGATGATGTGGATATTGTTTTGGGATATCCTTGGATGGACTTAGTTGTTACAATTAATATKAATGTGAAAAAGAAGTTTTTGAAGATTTGGTACAAGAAAAARAAAATTACCTTGTCGAGTATTTCTCCTACTAAACAAGAAAGGTCAAAGGGGCACTTGAAGAATTCCTTACGGGGAAACTAATTGCAATACCTAATGACACATAAGATGAAGAGTTTGAGGTTGAATAAGAAGAAGCCTGCCTACATAAGCACATGAAGTAAATCCCCATGAATGGCATAAAAAGGAAGAAGAAGCTAAGAAGATAATGACTCAAAGGAACCATACGTTGAAGAGTTAAATAAAGAAGAATTGATAGTTAAGGTTGTTGCATATCGCCACCCACACCACCCGAAGAAACAATAGTTGTCAAGGCAAGGGCATGAATATCAACAAACTTATTATGGATCAACATGGAACTAGAAAGGCACCTAGTATGGAGCCACATGGATGACTAAAAGCAATGCATGGAGATATCATAGTATCAGAACGAAGACGTGGAACCCAAGTAGCAACCAAAATCAAGATTGAGAAGGAAAGGCCATAGTTGGACCCCATGTCCACATTTCACTAAGATGGATAGATGCTCATGCATGATACTAGTTGACAACATTGCTTAACATGTCATATTATATGACTTCTCCCATGTTTCAGGGATGAAACATGCAATGGCGAATGGAATGTAATGTACCTAGCAAGGATACTATAAGGTACCTAAGGGGATAATGAAGGTAATGTGGCCATAATCATGGAGTAAGCCCACTTAGTAGTTAATGTGTAATAAATAGGCCAACTAAGTAGTTAAGAGGAAATAATATAATAATAAGGGCTAGTTGGCATAAACCCCTATGAATACTYATGAGAAAGTATAAATACACGAGTATCCTTGTATTGAGATATGTTGCTGATTTWTGTAGTAAGCATGGCTTATGGAGTGATTCCTTCCATAAGGAGTATGYTATAGTGTTAYCCCACCTTAAGGGTTCTTTCTACATTCTTATGTCTATCCTTGTGTGAATGTATTTTGGTATTTCTGAAGTTAAGGGTTTATTCTTGAGCTTAAGGGTTTATCTTATCTTATATCTATGAAGATTTAGTACAAAAGTTGAGTCATGTTTGTATGGATAAATTAATGCTTGTGAGATAACCATTAACACTTTCCATAGTTGGGTCATGACTTTAACACTCTAATAGGCTTGTAGTTTATATTCCTATTAGCTATAGCGAACCATCACTATGCCAATGTATGGTACGAAGAATCTAAAGCCTCTAGGAAGTAGCATTAAACATGCAAAAAACATTGGTATTATGTGGAGAGAGTCCAATTAAAGCGTTGAGATGACATTTTCACAAATAATCATTTTGGGGGAGTGTTGGAGTATAACTCCTTGTTATCATGTTGTTGTGGGAAAGGCCTATGTGATACATGGATTTTGAGAAGAATCCACTACATTTAAGGGGCAAGTGGTTGTGTAAGATTCATAAAGCTGAGAAGAGTTACATACCCTATAACCTGTTTTTAGTAGTTAGAGAATTGTAACATCCTCTCCATATAAAAATAAGAAGTTATAAATTCATCTCATAATCCACATATAGGCAATGAATAAGTGGTTGTGTAAGATTCATGAAGTTAAAACAAGACACATAATGGTTGGATAACAATTTCCCAATATTCTCACCATGTGAAGATAAGAGGCTCACAATGATAACAATTCCCAATAGTTCTTTTGTAAGAAAAAAACTTCTATAAATCCAATGATCCAAGATTTTATTCTATGAAGATTTTTAAAATCGTTTTAGATAAATAAAATAAAAGATCATATTTTTCCTATACAATTTTATAAAAGTATAAATGTACTTTGAAAATTTAACCTTAAGGTTTTAAAAATAAACTATGTGTTTTTGTCGTATCACCTATAAAACATGAGCTAAGAAACCCTT
>JASDQU010108242.1:59825-70868 GCA_032191745.1 Picea mariana | reverse complement strand
TGCTCAAGCTGGCCTCCTCTGCTTAAATAATACACCACCTGCACTTTCCTCATCTGTTTGGGCTGCAAACAGATCTTTGCTCGGTCGGGGCTCGTAACTCTGCTCACCCTCTTCGTTCTACCATCCATACCAGCTATCATTACTGTCACTTGCACCTCAATACTTTGACCTAATTGTATCTCTAACTGCTCTAATGATGCTGCACTGCACTGCTGGGTGGTTATTATTTGCCATCAAATTCTATCTATATAAAGAGTCTTTTTCTTATCTGAGGATCCCTACAAGGCTCCAACAACAGTCCTTAGACGACCTCAGACCAGACGATCACAAGGACGAGCTACAGTAAGTACCATACACATACTTTTTCGGCGACTAGGACAAAATCGGTACGCTACAGATCAAGAAAAACAAATCAAGGAACTCATGCCATCTGTATGCCGTGCTCGAATAACACACTGTAGCTAACCCGATCCCTAGGGATCAAATCTGAAAATTGCAGAATACTTCGAACTTTCCGCTAGGCCAAGTAATTTCCATGATGGAGAAAGGTCAAACTCCATGTGCAAATGTCCAGACCTCCGGGCATTGAACAATAAAATTAAAGCCGTGACCAAATCTTATTACGTCTTTACGTGCCACTGCCGGCAAAAACTGTACATTTTGCCTTTTTCCCTCAATGATCGCCGATTCGCCATTGGACCGTTTCCTGCAAAATGCCCGTTATCTCCGACCGGACCATAAAGCTATCTGTCAACCTGAGCTCTACCCCATCAAGCAACAGTGCCTTAAAATAACTGCAACCTTGCATTTATTGCCATCTGCCCCAGTTACATATAAATGTTTTGTTTCTGTTGTCCTTCACTACGGACTCCCCACGAAAGCGAAGTCCCTACTACATTGCAAGTCAATGCTTTTATATGTTTCTCAGAAACGATGTCGTATCTTTGTCTGCGAGGAGTGAACTCTTCGCCATGTTTCAAAACTCGGTAATTCTGTATATTAGGGCCGATCATATTATTTGAACATTCAAATGCATATGAATGTAGTCAGTGTACTGGCTGGTTTAGAATCGGCAGTGTAGAAAGGTTAATTAGAAGAATAAATTTTAACCTTCATGAGGTTAACAATAGTTTATGGGACAGACGGTTTTATATACTGATTTATGTATTTTAGTTCTTTTCCTATTTAGCTTGATGATGAGCTTTTCCACTTTCTTCACAGTCTATTTGTTTTTCAAGCGTTAGTTGTTAAAATACTCAAATAACTGTTCTTGTTGTTTTTGAAAGCTTCACACTCTAAAATGAAATGTTTTTCTGTTTCCACTTTTCCTAAGTTGTAGAACATACACACTGGAAACTTTGATTTTTTCCAACTCCAATATCATCTTTTTTCACTCAAATAGATGAAAAATATATCTATAATATCTGTACATTTAAATGTCTTTGGAAGCTCTTTTTTTTTCCCTGAATTTAGTGAAGGATATATATGTAATCTCTGGACATTTAAATGTATTTGGAATGTAGTCAGTGCACTTGCACTGGGTAGTTTTGAGTAGGTATTGTTAAACTTTATTTAAATCGCTTTTTTGTCAGAATCTAAGAAAGGATATTTTAAAGTAAGAGAAAGTTTATCTATTAAAAAATTACACTTGAGCCCACACCGTTTTGAAATTTTGGATTTGTACTGGCCGCCAGGGTTGGAATTTGAAATCCAACCCACTCGTCAAATTTGACGGTTAATCACAATTTATCAAACACATTGATCATTTATACAAAGAAAGTTGACGGATATCACAAAATTCTTACCGTATTTGACGGCTAAATTGCCTCATAATTGACAATTTACCCGTCAAATTCCATCCCTGCTGGTCGCTTTAACACAAACATGCCAACCCACCAATCCAGGCCGGCCGGATTTCTACGGTGGTCACTTTCTCTTCGGCTGCGGCCGCGTGTCTCTTTACAAATGCGATTTGACATTGTCTTTAATGTGTCTTTCTCTTCTAAAGGATTTTCTGAGCAGTGCAACAATAAATATATTTCTCTGAACCACGCATTTAATTGTGCACTGCTCCATGCAAAATAGAAACCGACTTCGAAAATTTCCGTCCTGTCGGATGTATAAAAAATAGATTCACTCTGAATCATGCATTTAATGGTGCACTGCTCCCCATGCAAAATGGAGGCCAAGTTTCGAAGAGGTATAAAAGAAATTCACTGAATAAATTGAAAGCCGTCACCGACGACCATCCGCGTCCGATGAACAAACGAAAATTTGAGAGGTAGATTAAATTCTTATTATCATTCGTGGCAGAGAATATGGTATTTTGATTGGATTGGATTGTGCGCAATTAAATAATAAAACATTTGAGATTTTCAATTTCTTTTACTATTTCATCAAGTTTTGTAATTGGTTTAATTTTTTAATAATAAAATTAATTAATTATATATAATTTTATTTAAATATAAAATTATGTAATGTATCCAATTACGTTAGGTGGGGATATTATGTTTTTTATTAAAAAATTGTTAATTTTTTTTGTGTAAATATGTCAGATAAATGTTGTTGTTAACCCCTTACAAAGAGTTTGCTCATATACGAATATTGCCAAACACATTGCATGCATCCATTACACAGAGATAATCATGGCATCTTATTATGGATGGAAACTTCAATTACAACAATACAATGATATCTAATGGCTATGATAACAAATGTGGAATACTTTGAACACACAAGTCTAATGGTCACAAATCTATTAACATAAACAATACAAGAAAACTTGGAATGATGCCAATCTATGAATGCTCCCCGTGACACTCTGCTCTAGTAGTGTCTACTCTTCTAGCGGCCCTCCTACAACCCTACGAACTCGATCCAAACGGCCTGTTGCAACCTCAATCACAAAGGTCCTTGCGAGACAATTGCTAGATGTTTAGCATGGCCTCGCAGGATGACCCACACTCAACCCACGAGGATGCCCTAAACTTTGATTTCTCTGAAACCCTCTGAAACCTGCAAATGTTTGAGCTTGGCCTCGTCCAGAAAGTTCTGTACACCTCCTGCGACCTCGGTATCTCTTCAATTGAATGCAAAACTCTCAAGTGAAGCTCCAATGGTAGTCCTAGATTGACTCCCCCTCTTGCCCGATTAGGGTGGATATTGCACCACTGAAACTGGACTGCAGTAATGGAAGGGTTTTGTTAAACCCTAATGAAAGAATGGTTCCAAGAGAAATAAAAAATGAGAGATCAAATCATAATGCCAAAGAGAAGGGTTACCCCTCTATTTATCCTTCCTCCATACCTTCTAGATCTTTCCCCTTTTTGACTAAATCAAACCCTCACTTTATTTTCCCTCCAATTTCATTTAAATATAATTTTTTTTATTTTATTTAATGACATTTTAGGATTTATCATTCTAGTGACACCAAATAAACCTCCTTGACTCCCTTTCCCTTGTTGACTATAGCCTACAAAAGTCGTATAGGCTATTTAGTAATCCTCCGTCATGATCAATTGGAAGGGGACAATACAGTCCTCCTTTCCCAAGATTGCTTGTCCTCAAGCAATTTCAAATCAGGGTGCCATAAGATCTGCTCTCCTTCCCAAGTAACATTTGTTGATGTTATAGTAGCTGCAGGAGGTATTAACCTCTACATGTAACCTTTGACGAGACTAGAGTATTCAGGGAAGTAAGAGAAACCCTAATTAGTTGGGTAATGACCCTAGAAGATAAGTCGACTCAAAAGAATAACTTATATTAAGTTATTAGCCTCCAAGAGAAGAAGTCGACCCAGTTAGGTCACTTGGAGGAATATAAATAGAGGGTGCTTGAGCTCATTTGCACTCACTCACTCTCACAACTGCACAAGGACTAGTGGTGTGCATGACTGGTGGAGAGTTGCAGTTGTTGCAGTGGTGGCTTGATCTTTGGTTATGGTTTGGACTTTCTGCTTGGTACGCTAGCTTTGTAGAGAGGTACGCTACCTTGGTTGGCGATTGGTTCTAGTGATTGCTTCCAGAATTATTCTATCTATCAAGGTTAAGGTACTTGGGGGTAGCCTTTGTGCCGATGGTTGGGTGACAATATAGTGATATTGTCTATGGTGAAACGAGCACACCTATTATTTTAACAGGTCATGGGCCCACACTATCTTCGGACAGTCTAACCACTGGAAGGTAGATTGGGAGGATTTGCTCAGTTGCAGTTGCAATCAGAGTTTTGTTGTAGCAACAAAAACCTAACCCTCTTGTTGAGGCACCTTAATTGAAGCGCTTGACCTAATTCCTGGATATCCTAGTGCACCCTAGCCAAGTGCATCTCCGCGTACTCTCAGCAAGCCAAGGCGTCAAGTTTGAGTTTTTGGTCAAAGTCGAAGGTTGACCAAATCAAAGCATTCATGACTTACTCTATGAAGTCAAAAAACAAGTTAGAAGGGGCTTTAAACTTCAGAGCATGGAAGACAAGGATCGACCTCATTCTTGCCAAGAATAAAGTCCTAGATATCATGAAAGGCAATATCACGGAACCACAGTTTGAAGCAGGAAAAGAGAAGGAACCTCAGCACGTTGCAACACTGGAGAAGTTCAAGGATAATGACATTAATGCTATGAGTATCATAGTGGACTTTGTAAAGGATCACTCGATACCCTACATTTCTCATCTTGACTCATCCAAGAAGATGTACGATGCCCTAACAAACCTTTTCTCAGTAAAAAATATTGGACAAGTGATGAGTCTGAAGAATGAACTCTGTGAAACAAAGATGACAAAGGATGACACCATAGCTTCATACATTGTGAGGATTTCTCAGTTGAGAGATCAACTACAAGCTATTGAAGAAACCATCCTAGAAAAGGAAGTTGTGAACATATCACTCAACGGTCTCTCTAGATCATGGGATGCATTTGCTGCAAGTATGAATACAAGGAAGGAGTTTCCAACGTTAGAAGAATGTTGGACATGTTGTGCACAAGAAGAGACAAGGTTAAACTCCAAGGGAAAACCTCAGAATGAAGAAGATGCTCAAGCCTTTGCTACCAAGTTTAAAAGACATGGAGGTAAGAAAAGATATGATTCAAGAAAGAATTTCAAGAGAGATATGTCAAAGGTACAATGCTTTGAATGCCATGATTATGGCCACTACAAAAGGAATTGTCCTAAACTAACAAGGAAGAGAAAAGAGAGACATCAGGCATAGGTTGCCAATGATGAAGAATCCTCAAAGAAGACAAAGAATGATGAGGAAAATTTCTTCTATTACTCAACCCTTACTAGAATCATTGAAGATGACATGTGGTTGATTGATAGTGGAGCTTCAAGACATATGACAAGTGACCGCAAAAATTTCTCAAGCATGAAGGAGAAGGAGACACCTCATAAAGTGGAGCTTGGAGACAATAACTCTTATGCATTCAAGGGAATTGGACAAGCTACTATCAAAATGGAATCAAGTAACTCTATCCATCTTAGTAATGTTTTATATGTTCCTAGTTTGAAAAAGAATCTAGTATCTATTTCCTATTTGGAAGAGAAATGAGATAGAGTAGTTTTTGTGGATGGAAAATTTCTTGTATGGTCTAAAGACTCCAAGATAGAAAACGCTAAAGTTATTGGAACCCGTGAAGGAAGGTTATATAAACTCCTAGGTCAGAATACTCAAGCCCTAGTACATGACGAAATCAACCCTAGTGAGTTATGGCATAGAAGGTATACTCACCTTCATTACAAGCCTTACCATCCTTGAAGCAGATGGTTGTAGGCATACCAGAATTACAGTCAGTACATGAAGGTGTGGACAGAGGATGTGCACTTGGGAAGAACATTAAGAAACCTTTCCCAAACAGTGAGAATAGATCCAAAGGGATCTTAGACCTAATACATTAAGATGTATGTGGACCTATGCCAGTGAAGTCTCTAGGAGGATCTCTTTACTATGTAACATTTATAGATGAATTCTCAAGAAAGACATGGTTGTATTTGTTAAAGACTAAGGATGAAGTATTTAGAAAATTCCAAGAATTCAAGTCCCAAGTAGAGAACCTAACAGATAAGAAGATCAAGACAATAAGATTTGATAATGGAGAAGAATACACCTCCAAGGAGCTCGTTGCCTTTTGTAAAGAAGTTGGGATTAGGAGGGAGCTCATTGTCCCTCAATTTCGTCAACAGAATGGTGTGGTTGAAAGAAAGAACATAACCATTGAAGAATCAGTCAAGGCAATGATGAATGATCAGAACTTATCTATATTCCTATGGGGAGAAGCAGTAGTGACAGTTGTTTATGTTTAGAATAGAAGTCCACATAGAATATTGAAGAACATGACTCCTAAAGAAGCGTTCTCAAGAAAGAAGCCAAGCGTTGAACACTTGAGAATCTTTGGATGTCATGTATACATTCATGTTCCCAAGGATAAGAGAAAGAAGTTGGAACCCTCAGGAAAGAGAGGAATATTCGTTGGTTATAGTGAATCATCAAAAGCATATAGAACTTATGTTCTAGGTCAACAAAAGATTGAAATAAGTAGAGATGTAAAGTTTGATGAAAGGATTTCATTTAAGAAGTCTATAGAAGAATCTATATAATCCAACGAAGAAGAGGAACATGAAAATACCAAAGAAGAAAGTACATGTTCTCCAGAACAACCTAATGAAGAACAAGAACCACCACATGAATCTGTGGAACCAACTATTATACCTAAGACAAGAAAAATACCAGCATGGATTGAAACTACTTTGCAGGAAGCARAAAAGCATAAGGTTSCAACTGGTACTTTTAGAAAAAGCAAGAAACCCAAAAGGTTCACTAGTTATGYGACACTCATGACAAGTTTAATTAATGCAGAACCTTCCACCTTTGAGGAAGAAATTAAGAAGAAAGAATGGAAGGAGGCCATGATGGAAGAATACCAATCCATCATGAAGAATGGCATATGGGAAGTTGTGTTGAGACCTAAAGAGAAGTCTGTAGTCAATTCAAAGTGGGTGTATAAGATAAAGCATGTTGTAGATGGAAGTATTGATAAGTACAAGGTGATATTTGTGGCTAGAGGGTTCTCCCAGCAGAAGGGAGAATATTACGATGAGATGTTTGCTCTAGTTTCCATATATACATCTATCAGAGCCATAATATCTCTAGTAGCTTCCATGGGTTGTAGTTTACATCAGATGGATGTAAAGATTGTCTTTCTCAATGGAGTGATTGAGGAAGAAGTATATATAGAGAAACCTCAAGGTTTTGAGTTACACCCAAAAGAAACCCATGTATGCATATTGAAGAAGGCCTTGTATGGACTCAAACAAGCTCCAAGAGCTTGGTATGCACGCATTGATAGTTATTTGATGAGACTTGGATTTTTCAAGAGTCATGCTAATCCAAACCTCTATTACAAGGTTGTGAACAATGCACCTATTATTCTATTGTTATATGTTGATGACTTGTTCCTGACAGGTGCAGAGCCTCTCATTATTCAGTGTAAGAAGTAGTTATCCACTGAACTTGATATGATGGATCTTGGTCTCATGCACTACTACTTGGGACTAGAAGTGTGGTAGAAGCATGGTGAAGTCTTCCTAGGAAAAGGGAAGTCAACTCAAGAGAATAACTTATATTAAGTTATTAGCCTCAAAGAGAAGAAGTTGGCCTAGTCAGGTCACTTGGAGGACTATAAATAGAGGGTGTTTGAGCTCATTTGCACTCACTCACTCTCACAACTGCATAAGGACTAGTGGTGCACATGATTGGAGGAGAGCTGCAGTTACTGCAATGGTGAATTGATCTTTAGTTATAGTTTAGACTTTCTGCTTGGTACACTAGCTTTGGAGAGAAGTATGCTACCTTGGTTAGCTATTGGTTCTAGTGATTGCTTCTAGAATTAGTTTGTATGTCAAGGTTAAGGTGCTCGGGGGTGGCCTTTGTGCCTATGGTTGGGTGACAATATAGTGATATTGTCTATGGTGAAATGAACACACCTATTATTTTAACAACATCTTCCACAGGCAATCCTCTCCATACAACCAAGTACTCTCGAATGACTCTGCTCCTCAACCTTCATTCCCTGACATCAACAATTCTCTCGGGAGATAGAACCAATTGCCCTTCCTCATCTAGTGGAGGAAGATCTACCAAAGCTATGATATGTTGTCCCAATGCCTTCTTGAGGCAAGATACATGGAAGGTACTGTGGATCTTGCTACCCTCTGGTAGCTCCATCTCGTATGCTACCTCCCCAACTCTCCTGATCACTTTGTAGGGTCCATAAAAATGAGGCTTTAACTTCTCTGCACCACTCTTTTTCAGCGACAACTGTCGGTAAGGTTGTAACTTGAGAAAGGCTAGGTCCCCAAACTCAAAGTTGTGTTCCACCTTGTGCTTATCTACATACATCTTCTCTTGATTCTGAGTGGCTTCCAAATTCTCCTTCGGGATTTTCAAGATGTCTTGGCTTTGTCGAAACCAATATTTGGCCTTGGGAGCTCTACTCTCCCAAAACTCCAAATCCACAAAGGATGGGACATCATAACCATACAATTCCATGAATGGGCTCATCCCGATGGACATGTGATGAGTGGTATTGTAATAGTTCTCCCTGAGATGCAACCACTTTATCCATGCCCATTGCTGCCCCAACACATAGTTCCTTAGGTACCCCTCAATCCATTTGTTTTCTATCTCAGTATGCCCATCTGTTTGGGGGTGGTAGCTAGTATTAGGTGTCAACTATGTCTCAGATAACCTAAATAGCTCCTACCAAAATGCGTTGATAAACCTTCTATCCTGGTCACTGACCATGTTCCTTGGAAGACCATGGAGACTAAACACCTCCTTGAAGAATAGATTTGCTATCTGAGATGCATTGTATTCTGAAGGAATGGAAAATAAGTGTGTATATTTAGTCAATTTGTCCACTACCACATAGATACATTCCCTGCCCTGCACCTTTGGCAATCTTGTGATGAAGTCCATGGAAATGTTATCCCACTTCTACTTTGGAATTGACAATGGATAAAGTAGTCTTCTTGAGTGTGTAAAACCTGAATTTTCTTATTGGCATGTCATGCACTCCCTCACATGACAAAGTACATCCTCCTTGAGACCCTTCTAGGAAAATATCTCCCTCACCTGCTTATAGGTTTTTAGATACCCTTGGTTCCCTTCTAGTGGCACATCATGTACTGCCCTCAAAATATTATCCTTGAGTTTGGACTTAGGGACAAGAAAGGTCCTGTCTTTGTAGTAGATGATGTCATCCACTACCCTGCACCTGTCATCCTGTAATACCCTCCATCATCTTATAGGTGAACGTGTTCTTGGAGTATTCCACCAAAAGAATGGATTTCCAGTCTCTTGAGATCTCTATCATGGAGAAAGTTGCAGGTCTTATGGATAAGGTGTCTCCAACTATATTGTTCTTACCCTTTACATACTCAATGTCAAAATCATATGCCTGCACCTTACTCACACATTTTTGTTGTCTCTCGTTTAGATCCTCTTGCTCCAGGAAATATTTCAAGTTGTTGTGGTCATTCCTAACAACAAAGTGCCCTCCTACCAAGTATTGTCTGAAATTGGCTAATGCATGCATGATGGCCAACGTCTCTTTATCATAGATCAGACAGAGCTTCTCTAGCTCTTAAAAGATATCGGGTGTCGGTTCTACTTCAAAACTACCCCTATCCCCTCACCGGATGCATCACACTCTGGGACAAAAGGCTGTGTGAAATATGGGAGTGATAATACTAGAAAAGTGCTCATTTCCCTCTTCATTCTGTTGAATGCTACCTATGCATCCTCTGGCCATTGGAACATCCCCTTCCTGGTGAGGTCTGTCAACGACACAACCAATTGTGAAAATCCTTTCATAGTGCGCCTATAATACCTGCATATCCCGAAGAATCCTCACAGATCTGTGAGTGATCCGGGGGTGGGCCAATCTAAGATTGTCTAGATCTTCTCCTGATGTACTTTTACTCCTTCAACACCAATCATGTGCCCCAAATAGAGGATATTTGTTAACCAAAACTCGCACTTTTCCTCCTGGTAAAAGAGACTGCTCCTCCATAATGGTGAGAATCTAGTCCACGTGCTTCAAATCTTCCTCCCACGTCCTGATGTAGAACACCAATAAGAATTTCCTCAATTGTTTGTTGAAGATATGGTTCATGCATGACTAAAAGGTAGCTGGTGTGTTAGTCAACTTGAAGGGCATGACAAGAAACTCATAGTGCCCATAGTGACACATGAATATTGTTTTATGGATATCCTCCTCTCTGACCCAAATATGGTGTTATCATGATTGCAGACCAACCTTTGAGAAGTACAATGCCCCATGCAACTCATCTATCAACTCATCAATCCTAGGTATTGGGTATCGATTTTAGATGGTCTTCTTGTTCAATGCCCTGTAGTCTAAGGACATCCTCATAATTCCATCCTTCTTCTTCACTAGTACAATTGAAGAAGCAAAAGGACTGGAATTAGGCCTGATATGTCCCACCTCCAACAACTCCTTTATGGCCTTCTCTATTTTATCCTTGAACCTCTCCGAATGGCTATAGGGTGTGGTGATCACGACATTCGACCCCTCTTCTATCTCAATGACATTCTCAAATCCTCTATCAAATGGTCTTCCTACTGACAATGGTTCAAATACTCTTTCATGCTTTCCGAGCAATGCCTAGACATCCGCAAGGTACTTTTAGTGATCCAATGATGGATTTTCCATGGTGATCAATCACTTTGTTGTGCAAGCCACACCCTTGTGTCTAAAAAGGGCCTCCATGTGTTGGTTAAACATGATACTAGGGGCACCTGTCAATATACCTCTTAGGATGACTCATTTTCCACCCTTGTCCTGGAACTCCATCCTCATATCCCGATAATTCATGCAGATATCTCCCAATGAGTACAACCACTGAAATCCTAACACCACATGAGTATATGCTAAATCCACGTCATAAAATTCATTGATCAACGTATAGTTGCCCAATGTTACTTCCAATCCCTTGATCCTCTAGGTACACATCATGTTATACCCATAT
>JASDQU010108241.1:88228-99409 GCA_032191745.1 Picea mariana | reverse complement strand
ACCAATATGAAAGGTCATCTGACAGAGTGAAAATGGGATGGTAAGAGAAACTTTGGGTTTGCCTCTATTCTTTGTAGCTTCTTTTTCGAGTGGGTTCTAGGTCTAGGACCCAGAGTGGAGATCCTTCCTAGAGGACCACATGATCTAGCCATGGCATGGTGGATCAAGGTCATGAGATGACAGGGGGGAGGTAGGGTGTCGACGCCCTACAATGATGATTTTTTCTTCTGGTGTCGAAGACAAATCATTTCTCTGGATGACTATCCCTATGCGAGAATCGATTTCAGAGGAGATCCAAATATTCCACTTCCACCAGGAGCCTCCTATGGTGCCATAGGTAAAAAAAAAATACATATTTCATTTTTTTTGTATTTTTGTATTTAAGAGAACAAAAATATTTTTGGATGGTGTTTTAAATATTAACTAGATACTTGTGTGATCGCAGTTGTGGGTCCGTGACGGCCAGAGGGATTCCTACGACATAGACGGAGGAATCAGGGAGATGAGGTGGCGGGAGGAGAAGAAGAGAGAGTCCTACAGAACGTACAGGGTAACCTGTCTCGTTTGATGCAGAGGATTCCTATGGTCCAGGTGGAGGATCTACCTGAAGCCATGCAACGACAAGTTGTTGGTGTACCTAGAGCATGGGTACGATTCTTTTGGCGTCTCGTAAAATCCGTGGTTTTCTATCATGACACACATCCGACGCCATAGGTGTAGATTTCATGGGATATGTATACTAGTTGTATATGTATTTTGAGGGTTTAATCCACAATTTTGTAATATAAACACCATATTTTTGAAATATATAACAAGGGATCTTCGGCTCTACTTATATCTTACAATGTGTACATTGATTTAATGGTTTTCTTTGTTTTATTAATGTGACAAATGCCAATCTAAAACATAATTAGCGTAGGCATCAGATACATGATTAGAACTTCTAGGAATGTGAAAATATGTAATAAAATCAAATTGTCATTCTAAAAGATGTACCCGTAGGAATCGATGGAGTAACATAGGATCATGCGCAGGGTAACGGTCGTTCAACTGACATACTACTAACTAAGAATCCAGGTGAACCTCTATAGAGAGAATACCATGTGATATAGAATCGTGTAAGAGTTCTATGACGGAACTATATCCAACCACATTATTCGTGGATGGCCCTAGGCATACGCCACCTGAAGACACCAGTAGACCCTAGGGTGAGTAAATCACCCAAGCGGCGGAAGCCAAGTTCCATGTATGATGATTGGCTCCGTCTGTGAATCCTAGGTAGACCGAAGACTCCGTTGACATCTGCCAACAAAAGGGAAAACTGGATAAGCAAGCCAAAGACAAAAAGAAAAGGGGAAAAAGATGTATATACACTAAATTTACATTAGTATACAAAGGGTTTCACCCAAGCCTAGGGCTCAAGTGTAATACCTTTTCAATTAGAGCCCATTTCTAGGCTCAGCTAATTTATTCCCTTCGTAATCTTCCAACTCGTAGGTTCCTTTTTCTAAAACATGTTGCACGATATAAGGATCGTGCCACATGGGTTTAAACTTTCCTACCCCTAGAGGTTCTTTGGCTTGGTCATATAATAGGACCAAGTCACCCTCGGCATATAACCAGGGATAGACAGACTTGTCGTACTGAACCTTGACATGTTTCTTGTTTTCCTCGATAGCCGTAAAGGTGTCTCGACGCTGCTCGTCAAGAATCTCTAGGTGCACAAGGCGTCGCTCTAAATCTGAAGTGTCAGGTAGGAGCTCGACTGCCAACTTGAGAGAAGGGATTTCACATTCCACGGGAAGTATCAACTCCACACTGTGCACTAATTGAAAAGGGGAAAAACTGGTGGCAGTCTTAACCGAGGTTCGGTATGCCCAAAGCGCAGGATATAGCATGATGTGCCAATCGAAATTACTTTGACTGACAGATTTTTGCAAAATGGTCTTGAGAGAATTGTTGACGGCCTTTACTTGCTCATTTTTCTAGGGGTAATATGAACATGAGTGACCATGGCTAAACCCCAGCTTGGAGGCTAGTTCTACCATCATTTCATTTTGAAAGTGACTGCCATGATCAATGACAATCTCCCTCGGGATACCGAATTGGGCGATAATTTGGTTGAAAATGAAGAAGCCTGCAGTATTCCCATTGGATTTCATGATAGGCATGGCTTCGGCCCACTTGGTAAATTAGTCAACAACCATGATAATGTGTTGATGCCCCCCAGCCAAAGTTGGGTTGCAATCAACAAAATCTACCCCCCACTTGGTGAAGGGGTCGACGATAATGACTAGGTGGAGAGGGGCTGGGTGCAATCACATTTTTCGAGTGAACACCTGGCAAGGGTGACACTTCTTAACTTCTTTGATGC
The DNA here is from genome assembly GCA_032191745.1 of Picea mariana. Classification (NCBI taxonomy): domain Eukaryota; kingdom Viridiplantae; phylum Streptophyta; class Pinopsida; order Pinales; family Pinaceae; genus Picea; species Picea mariana. The sequence continues at coordinate 97,035 of JASDQU010108241.1, read as the reverse complement.
AATATTTAAATATAGTGGACCAGACATAACCAACTCGCAGGATTTTTTGGGCTCTCGCAAGCCCGGATAGGTGACCACCACAAGCCCCTTTGTGGAAATCATTTAAAACTGACTCAGCTTCTTCGTGAGTCAAGAAATGACGTAAGATACTATCTATTCCTTGGCGATACAAAGTTTCACCGATGATGGTATACTTTTTGGCTTGGTATCTAACACATCGTCGATCATCTCATGAGAGATGCTGAGCAAACTTCAAGGTTTGAAGATATAAAACAATGTCTCCATACCAAGGGTCGGACGACGAGACAAGGAAAATTTGTTCGTCTACAAATGAATCGACATGCATAACATCCTCGTCTAATCGTGGAAAGTTGGATATTAACTCTGCAAAAACTAGTGATTTCTTGGACATGGCCGAAGAAAAGTTGAGATCAAATTCTTGTAAGATGACGATCCATTTATTATATTTCTTGCCTATGATACGCCTAGTGAGGACGTATTGAAACAGATTGACATCAGCAACCACAGTAGTCTTGTAAAGAAATATATAGTGTCGTAAACGTTGGACTGTGTGAACAGCAACCAAAGCTAGCTTCTCAACGTGGGAGTAATTAAGCTCAGGACCGACTAAATTTCGACTGAGATAGTAGATGACGTGCTCATAGAGCTCATCATCCTCCTGAACTAGAACCATACCAATTGTCTCTTCAGATGCGACAATATACAACAAGTAATCTCTACTATAATCAGGAGATTTTAGCAGAGGGGTCGATACCAAGGCTTTCTTTAAAGCGTCGAAAGACTCTTGGTCTCGCTCATCCCAGATAAAAGGGTTGTCTTTCTTCAACAAGCGCATGAAACCCTTAGTGATATTCACATAATTCACTATAAACCGACGCAGAAAGTTATCTTTCCCCTGTAAACCTTGAAGTTGTCTAATCATGTGCAGGGGAGGCAACTGAAGTATTGCCTCAACCTTAAGAAGATCTACCATGATGCTAGTCTCAGAAACTAAGAATCCTAAGAGACGGCTAGACCTAATGAAAAAGATGCATTTGTGAGGGTTTAACCGGATTTTATAGTAACAACATTATTCAAAAACTAGTTGAAGGTGTATAATGTGATCAACTCTCTTGCAAGAGTGAGCAACAAGATCATCAATATAAGCTTTGACTATGTGCTTGAGATCATGAAAATCGAAAGTCATGGCGCGTTGGAAGGTTGCTCCGACGTTTTTTAGGCTGAAAGGCATTTTCTGGTATGCAAAAGTACCTCAAGGACATATAAATGTTGTCTTGTGTTGGTCCTCAGGTTTGATCTGGATTTGGTTATATCCTGAAAATCTGTCCATAAAAGAAAATATTTCTCTTCCCACACACTCATCGAGAATCTGATCAGTGAAAGGCATGGGGAAGTTATCTTTAGGACAAGCCCTATTCAGGTCACAAAATTCCATACACACACGGATGGTTCCTTTCTTTTTATTCACTAGAATGGGGTTGGATACCCATTCGGTCAAGGGAACTGGGTAGATGAAGCCATCATTACGTAGCTTCTCCACCTCTGCCTTAATAGCAGGGACCTTCCTAGGATTAAAAACTCTAAGAGATTTTCAAATGGGTTTAGCATATGGATAAGTCCTAATCTCATGTTCGACAATACAAGGGTTGATCCCTGACATCTCTTCATATGACCAAGTGAATACATCTCGAAATTATTTGAAGAGGTTGGTGTAGATTAGAATCTCTTATGGCGAACAATATGCACCTGTATTTACTTTCTCAATATTTCTAGGGGTATGAGAGATATCAATCAAGATGATAGGAGAAATACTCGCCATATTTCCTTCAGCATAAATGTCATGTGTATCAAGTGGAACTACGGTGTGACCGACTATCTCACTCAAGGTAAATCGAAAATCATCTTGCTCGATTCTTTCAAAACTTGGGAGAAAATAAGATTGAAGATGCATATCATCCCAAGGTCTCTCAGAAACATTCATGGCTTCAAGGATGGCTTCGTCTGAAGGAAAAGTCTCATCTAGGCAGTCATGCGAGCAAGATAACGAAGTGGCCCATACAGGCCTAAGCACAGGATCCTCCTCGTTCATCTGGGAGGTAACATGATTGGGATCAATAGAAGAGTCAAGAATGGATTGATATGCAATCTCTGTTATTGATAGTGGCATCGCCATGCCAACATGCGACTTACCTTCACTCAAAGAAGTCGGAGAAAGTAGGGTCCATGGATCACTAATATAGGAAGTGCAGAAAGGAATGGACCTCCCTGCTAAAGCAGGCCTACTAGACATGGAAAAAAAGTGATGAATCAGTGTCGAGAAGTTGAAAGTACCCATGAGGGAAGAATACATTCTAACACCAATATTCTTAGTTGTTGGCTGAGAATTTTCGATCACTAGGATCGACAGTCCAACAGACGTGTTAGGACTAGAGTACACAAAGGACAACTGGTCGATCGTCACGATCTCCCCATGATGAGGAAAACAAAGTTTGTGGAAGATGGACGATACGAAAATGACCATATCATAGGTCCAATTGTGACCTAGTAACAAGTTATAATCGATAGGTGCATCAACTACCTCTACTTCCACCTCTACCGTCTTCCCACCTAACTAGACCAGAAAGGCGAGGAGAATACCATGAGGGCAGAAGGAATGAACATAAAATGCATTCAACATGTTCGATGACTTGGAAAGGGTTGGAGAGCTGATAGCTTTCCAACAGACCAGGGACATCACACAAGTGGCAGCACCTTCATCAACAACCGCTTGTTTGATAGTATACTTGGAATACTCCACGTGGATTTGGAAAGCCACATGCTAGGGTAAGTGAGGCTTGACATCTATGACATCAAACTTGATAACTTTCAAGACACTAGGTTCTAGAGCTCTTAAGGCAGAGAGTAATTCATTCCTCTGTGATGGACACGTTTGGAGTACCTCCAAAGCCGACATTGTGCAAGGGGTTTGGCCCAGATCCTCCATGATGGAGTAGTTCTGGGTGGCTCTAGCATTATGGTTGTGGGTAGAGCGCTTGAGTACTCCTTTCGAAATACGAGGCAGTGACTCTAGTTTCTCAATCTGTAAGTTTGTTTCCAGGGGGGAGGAGGAGCTTCTAGGCTGGTACTAGCTTTTGAAGAGCTATAATCTTGAGAGTGGGTGGCTATATCAATTTTTGCATCGACCATATTGATACAAAAATGGTTTCCATCTTGCGATGGTGGGTTTTGAATTCCACCAGGCACATTTCCAGTATTCGAAGAACTCAAGGCTAAGTGTTGGTTGTGTGGGAATAGATTTGTTAGCACAATGGGCGATAGATTTAAGAGCCTTGTAGCCTCCGCAAGTTTGGGGCATAAGTGTGTAAGGTGGTCATCGGTACAAATTTTACAAGGAAACTTCACCTTACATTTCTCTTTCTTTCCCTCTCCAACATTATCATTTTGTTTCCCATTATTTTCTTTGTCCTTGGGTTTATTATTATTCTTCCCACCCTTACGATTATTTCAAACTTTCCTCTTGTTCCCATCTGGTTGTTGGTCACCATTTGGGTTCTTCAACGATTGCACGGAATGTACATCCACCAACTGGGTGGGTTTGGAGGATCCAGACGAAGTTGGTCCTCCGACAGACTTCGTTTCCGAGTCTGTGGATTTTACATTGGCAGGCCCTACAATGCCATCGATACGAGGTCCTGTATTTTGTCTAGGATCTCGATTTGGCCACAATGCATCTAGAAGAAGGTGGTATAACATCCCAGACTAAGCATATATCAGATTGAGTTGATGGGCTCTAAAAATAGCTTCTTCCTCGTTGAAGACCCCAGAAGTAGCAACATCCTTTGAGATAGGAGTGTGCAAAGACTTTAGGAATCATTCTAGAAGAAAGGTCGGGGGTATAGGAGTATTAATCAATCACCTCCGTCTACGCCATTCCTGGATATGGTCCGAGATGTGATTGTCGGTACCCTAGCGTAAAGTCGAGAAAAGTTCAAGGCCAACATCGTAACAGATGGGCAATTGGAAGTGGTTGAGAAAGGCTAGCACCAACTGATGAAATGACCCATAAGTCCCCCTAGGTATCTCAATGTACCATTTTGATGCAACTCCAATGAGAGTGCACTGAAACAATCGTAATCTAATAGAATCATGATTCAAAGAATTCGATGAGCACCAAAGGTGAAAAGTAGTGACGTGATCACCAGGGTCCTCGCCATTCATACCTTCAAACTTTGGAATGTCTGACGGAATTTTGGTAGGGACAGGGGGGCATGTGGGATCATGACTCACCGGGTCATTCATTAATTTAGATAAATCTGGCAGATTAAGCATGGCCAGAAAGGGGAGACGGGGTTGCGACATTTGACCCCATCCTCCCATGAAAGATTGTGCATTAGGAACTGCATTCCATCCAAGGTTCTGGTGAGGACCAAAACTTTGTCTGGAATTATAAGGCCCTCCTCTGAGCTAATTTGTAAAAGATGGATTGAGCATCATTCCAATAGGAATGTTCTGATAAGGGTCATGAAAATTTCCCCCAGTTGGATTATATCCATGTTAAGGGTTGTTAAAATTTCCCCCAACTGGATTGGATCCAGGTTGGGGAGTGCCCAAAGTGTAAGACTAACCTCCTACAAGTGGGAACCCAGAGGATTGAAGTGGATTCGTCATGCCAAAAGTATTGGTCAGAATCGGAACTGAGGAGATAGGGACATAGGGCAGAACTTGTCCTCCAGCTAGGTTGTTCCATCCAGCCGTAGATGGATTAGACCTGGGGTTAAGAATAGGGAAACTTCCTATATTAGGATTCTCTTGGGGAATATGAGAACCACCAAATAGGAAAGGAGTGTAAGGAGGTGCAGTGCCCTCAAGTCCAAAGCTAACGTTAGGGCCAGTAGCTAGGATGGTAGTCGAAAACTATGAAGTAAAGTTAGGCATACCATACGAAAACGGACTAGAAACCATGGGGATGGTCTGAAAATTGTAGCTCGTAGAGTGGCCGAAACCCCAAAAGGGTTCGAGGCAAGAGATGAATCATTAACTACAAGTCGAGCCATAGTACTGGTATAAGCCTCTGGCACTACAACTGTAGTGGCTGTAGGTGTCGAAGGGGTGCTATTAACTATATTGGGTATGGGAGTCAAAGAACTCCCATTATTCTGAAGACTAGACTCAATACTCATCCTTGTAGGACCACAAGTTTGAAAGGTAGATGTGTTTGTACCACTCTTGATAACTCTACACCTTTTAGAAGGAAAGAACTTGAAAATCGGTACTGTAACAACCGACGGGACTGGTGAGGAAGTTGGTTTGACTCAATGACAACTTATGACTTTCCAAAAAATATATATATATCCTAAGGCCAACTAGTAGTCAAAGAGCATACCAAAAATTCAAATGGCCAATATGCATGCAAACGGGCTAAAGTGGCTAAGTGGCCTCCCTCGCTAAAGAAGGTATGCCTCATCCAAGAGGGACTTGAGACTCCCTGCTAAAGTTTGGAGGTAACAGAATCAGTTATAAGGGCCCTCATAGGCTTAACAACTAGTCGGTCAGATTCCCCCGGAGAAGTAATCTTCCATAAATTTTGTGTGTTGTCTGACACCTATCTGAGTCAGGATACAAGAAGAATAACCATTGCAAGTAACCTATGAGATACCTAAGTCAAGCAACTAATCAACCACTATATAATTGATGCACAGGCAAACAGTCGTAAGTCTGGATTACCATATGGGTAGGTTAGCAAAGCCCGAAACCTTGAAAGTACTGCCTCTCACAGAGGTATGGGCACTAGCAAGATCCCCAAATATGAATAAATCCATAGAAATATCTCTGACGCTAGGTGAGTATCCAGGGGTTATCCCTTCAGCAAACTCCACGTGACCTCGTGCTTAACTCTCATGTGAGCGGAGCCTTCTGATATTACCAATTATACAATGGACTTCTCAACTCCCTGTCTCAGACACATATGTTGATCTAATAGCCTTGGAGAAGTTTACTCACAAAATCCTATTCCAAGGCACTAAATCCTAGGCTAGTTTGTGCACCCTAAAAATAAAATCATGACTAATTAATTTTAGTTTAAAGAGTAAATTTTATGGGTCGTGATTACTCAAAAGGGTATGGAGGTGAAACTCATGATGTTATGACTCTACAAAAAAATAAATATGGATATAATGCAAAGTCTATCTTTAACTTTTCAATGAATGATATGCTAATAAAAAATAGTGCAGTCTTCAATTTCAACTTTGCAATTCATAATTAAAATGCAATCTTTCACTAAATGCACTAAGCTAATGATAAAGGTTCAAAGACAAAAATGCCAGCCAATGCAAAATTCCTATTTTTTTTCGTATTTTCAATATACTGAAAAATAAAATGCATGGACTGATAAGCAACCTGATATATAAACCTACTATAAAAAAACAATAACTCGAGCAGAATACCAAGCAGCCAAGCAAACAGCCCAGGGAACAAGGACAAATCAAAAATGGAAAACACAGAGAAATACTATGCCCAAAAATTCAACTCCAAACAGGTTTTCTATCATCCCAGATAATCTCAACATGCACAAAGATCTAAGAAGGCTTAGCAATCCTCAAAACCCACCCAGCAGTCACTAAACCAAGAAAACAAGCAAGGGAAAGTGGTATATGTGATTGTTCAGGAGAACAGAGCGTATATACACTTCTTACAGTGAGACAGCAAGCGTGTATACATGACTGTCAAGGCAAAAAGGGCATATATGATTTAAAACAAGGCCAGGTAAAGACAAACAGCTAAAAACTCAGACCCATAGTGAACAGAAACTGTCAAGCAGTGATGTGACAAGAAACACAAAGGAAAAAGAGCAATGTAAGAAGAAAAAGTACTTCAACCCTTAGAAGGAAGATCTCTCCCCAATGGAATTTCCATTTTTGTTACGAGGGAAAAACTCTCTATGGCAAAGGGTAAACCACAACAGACAGGTATGACTACAGAAATCAACTCAATTCCAACATATGATATATAGACTAATGTGCAATATAAGAAAGAGGCCTACCTCGATCCAATGTTTGATGATGTTCCACCATTGAGGACTTTGACCCAAAGCTTTATACCTGCAAGAAGTTCTCAACAAACAAGCATAGCAAGTATACAATGACAATATAAAAGGGGTTAGCACGTTAGATAGCATATTCCATTAATAAACATTACAAACACGCCCATGGATAATAATCATATATTTGCAAGGTACCAATAGGATGAGAAAGGAGTATTTCTATTAATAATTGATCAGTATAAGTGACAACATTACAGACTTCCATGTTGGCATGGTTCAAAACCAAGAAACCAAGTTCCTTCCAACTGGGTCTCCACCACTTCAATCCTCCACCAAAGGCAAGTTCATAGGAAATAGGCAATGAGGTCCTCTCAACAATAGGGAAAGAGCTTGGGGGGTGAACACTATGTTCAAACTTGAGGGACAAAAGGATGTAGACTCAATATGAAGTAATTTATCCAGAGTAACTTTTCTCTCAAAGTTGAATGCTTTCTCTTTTTTTCCATAGCTCAAAATTGTGCTCTTATAGCCTCCAGGATGCAACTGAAGGGATGATTCGGAACGTTTCCAGTATATGGAAGGCCAATGATCAGAGATCTTCTGTCGTGACATGGAAACCCGACCTCATTTTGTACTTTCTATCACAAATCCTGTTGTACGCAGGCTATAGTGGAGAAGCTTGCGTATATGCATCTTGCATAACTAATAGGGAGCGTATATGTGGAAAAATGTATATTTTTAGCTCTGGATTCATCAAAAAGGGATGATAAGTCTGCATAGGGAAATGGAAAAAGGCCCTCTGTGCAATATGGAAATGGTGAGGAAAATCTTGCTATAACAAGGATAAGGTGATGGAGATCGCCATGAAGCTAGAATCATCCCCTATGGGAGAATCCATTTCAGGTATGATTTAAATCTTGAGTCAGCTAACTAGTTTGTCTCTGCAGGTCGAAGATATCATGAAGAAAGACAAGGGAAAAGATAAGAGAGAAGAAATATGATGTACCAGATGCAAATCAAAAGGCCATGACAAGGAACATTGTCCCCTATTTCATGAATACTTGGCTTCTGGAGCTCCGAGCCCTTTGAAGCAAGTCACCCTACCCTGGTGTGAGGTATGTAGAAATAGACATCACCCTGGTGAGTGCTATTACATGAAAAAATATGTTCAGACACCCACAAATCTGTATTTCACGTTCTATAAGTCCATGGGGCATGATGATCGAGATTGTAGGGCTTATGACCTCATGCATGAAAGGTCAAGGGATATATACAAAATTCAAGGTGAAGTACAGCAAGAAGGAAACACTACGCAGTATAATTCTCTAGGAAGAGGAAACTTCAACCCTTGCGGTGGATTCAGAGGAAGAGGATGAGGAGGAGGTATGGGTTGAGGTCAAGGACAGATCATCTGTTACAACTGTGTGCAAACAGGACACTTAGAAAGGGACTGTCATAACCCTTGTACTACTTGCAGCTACTGCAGTTCATTCGAACATGTTATCGAAGATTGTCCTGTACTACTAGCCAAACTTCAGAAGAGACGAGGACCTCAGTAGAAACTGCAAGTGCAACTGATATACACTGAACCTCGCGGAGAGGACCCTATATTTTTTGTTATCAATAGAGGAGACACTGCTATAGGAGAATACAGAGTGACCCAGGGAAAGACTACAGAAGAATCAGGAGTCAGGAAAGCTTCAGAGAATACCAAAACTTTTGATGCAAAGAAAGAAAAACAAATGTT
>JASDQU010108241.1:0-13413 GCA_032191745.1 Picea mariana | reverse complement strand
TTTTTCACATTAGGGATAACCGAAGAATGAAAGTGGTGCAGTAAAGATATACAATAGAATTTATACCGAGATTCACAAAAGATAGAAGAATGGGAATAATGACCCGGATTTTGTTGAACAATGTGGCCCAAGTGACATGGGTCCCTCACCCGGATTATGGTTTAACTGTGAGAATTGAGGCTTAAGGTGAACCTTGGATCAACACAAAGTCTCATGTGTATCTTCAATTATTGACACACAAAAAATAAAACGAGGATCCTTTGAAGTCAGCGACCCACTGGAGAAAAACTAGCAAGCAAACCAGTCAAACAAGAGAGTAAAGAAATATAAAAAACCTTTGGTAATAGGTGTTGAAATATCCAATGTTCACAAGTGATGGAACTTCGTAGGAAAAATAATTGTTTCTTGGAAAAATCAGATTATAAGTGGTTATATAAAGTGCAGTTCCAATCACATAGCTATGTAAGCCATCATTCCATCATGGTTTTCAGCTTCACCAGAGAATGATATGCTACCTCCTTAGACTTTCCCTGCTAACCTTGATTAAATAACAATCAGGTTTACTCCTATTTAAGATGACATTAAGTCAGAGTTTCTCGTAAGACAAGCATGATAAAAGGGATCCTAGGAGTTCACTCTTTTCAAACAGTCATACAACAATAAGAACAACCCCTTTCCCATTGAACACCAGACAAACCAAAAAGAAGACAACCTACGGAATTAAAATGAAAAAGACCAAAACCAAGTGAAAAATCAAAGAGGGGATTATACGCAAAATCGAGATCAAACAAGCAAAAAGACTCAAAATTGAAACCAAGCAGGAAAAAGGCTCAAAATTGAAACCAAGGAGATATATACAAGAATAAAAAAGGCAACACCAAATACATACAAGAAGGAAAATCAACAACAATGAATACATACAGACATAAAATGAACAAGTGGTGACTTATGTACAAGATGACAAGGTCTCTCAAGAGTAAAAGAACTTTAGGTCACGACCCTTCAAATGAAATTGAAGTGGTTTGCCATCCAAGGTTTTTAATCTAAAAGCATTTGTCCCTAAGACCTCGTAGATTGTGTAAGGACCCAACCATAAAGAATCAAACTTGCGATGTTTGGATGGGCCTCATGTGCTTTTTCCCACAGTAAGACATCATCTCCTACTTTGTAATTTACCATTGTGACTCTTTTATTGAAGGAACGTTTAACAATGTCTTGCTTCTTTTGGAGGTGTTGGAATGTGTCCTTTATTACCTCCTCTAGTTCGATGAGTGTGTCTAAATGATGTTGTAAAGGTTGGACATCATCTTCTTCCTCAGCAATATCCAACCTCAAGGATGGAATTTGTAAGTGAACAGGCAGGACAACATGAGCTCCATACACCAGAGTGCAAGGAATTTGACCTATTGATCTCTTATGGGTTATACGATCATCCCATAAAGGAAAGTTTAACTTTGTGTGCCAATCACACTTGTTATCTTTGACTGTCCTCTTAAGGATCCGAATCAAGTTTTTATTAGTGGATTCGGCCAATCCATTACCTTGGGGGTAATAAGTGGAAGATCGAAAAATTTGGATGCCATATGTGACACCAAGGTGAAGCATGACATCAAACATGAAAGCTGACCCATTATCAGTTAGTATCTCAGAAGGTGTTCCAAAATGGGATAAAATGTTACATTCAATGAATTCTACCACTTGTTGACTCGTATCATTCCTAGGAGCGATTGCTTCATCCCACTTTGTAAAGTAGTCTATAGCTGTTAATATGAATACGTGACCAGCGTTGGAAGGCGGTGAAACTGGCCCAATAAAATCCATGCCCCATCTTATGAAAGGGGCTTGGAATTCAATAGGCCTAAGAGGTAAGGAAACTAACTTTTTCTTCCCAGTGAAGCATTGGCAAGCTTCGCACTTTCCAACCAGTAAATGGGCATCTTGGTGGAGTGAAGGCCAAAAGTAACCTACATGTAAAATTTTTGTTGTAGTGGTTTTGGCTGAAAAGTGACCTCCACAAACCCCTAGAATGGCATTGTTCAAGTGCCATTTAGGCTTGGTCAGGAGTCAAGCATCGTGACAAAACCCCATCAAGGTTTCTTCGGTAAAGGATTTGGTCTTGTAAAACATACCAGACAACTTGTAAACGAAGTGTTCATTTGTCTTTAGTATCCATGTCCAGTGGGAAAACACCATTGATTAGAAAATATATGATAGGCCCATACCATGGTTGTGAGGCTAACTCAATTTTGTTAACCATTGCTTCGAAAGGAATCGATTCATCTACTTGAGGTGGTTCAGCTATGACCGAGGGGTGGGATTGGGTTAGAAATTCAACCATCCCTATCCCCCTTATGGTTTTTGTCGGTTTAATTTCCAAGTCATACTCTTGCATGCACATGATCCATTTGGACCACTTACTATGCAATTTAGTTTGATTCAAGGCAGTGACTAGGAGAGATGTAGGCACAAAAACCTGAACTTTGTGGCCTTGGATGTAATGTAGAAATTTCTCCAAGGATTTATACAAAGAATAACCATGTTTATCCAATGTAGAATAGTTCATTTGGTGTGTCTTCAAATTTTTTCTCACGAAGGCGATTGGCCTAAGATTTTCCTCATGATCCTTTTGCAATAAGACTGCAGAAATTATCTCCTCTGATGAATTAGTGTACATGAAAAAGTCTTTAGAGGGATTAGGACTTATTAACAAAGGGGAAGAATCAAGGGCTTTCTTAATGGATTCAAAATCTTGACGGGTAGGGGGGTCCCATTTGAACCAAATGTCCTTCTTCATAAGTTGATTTAGAGGTTTGACTACTTGAGCAAAGTCAGGAATGAAGCGTCTCAAGAAGTTTATCTTTTCGAAGAAAGATTGCATTTCTTTTTTATTAGTAGGTAAGGGCAACTTTTTGATTTCTACCACTCTCTTGGGATCAACTTTGACACCTTTTCGAGAGACGATGTGACCCAATCGTTTTCCCTCCATAACACTAAAAATGGTCTTCTTAGGATTTAAATATATGCCAAACTTACGACATCTAAGAAGAACATGCCTGAGGTGATCAAAATGACTAGTTCGTTCTTTGGAAAAGACTGTGAGATCGTCGAAGTAGACAACAATCATCTTACCCAAAAAGCCTTTGAAAGCAATGGCCATGGCACGTTGAAAGGTGTTTCCAACATTAATCAAGCCAAAAGGCATCTTGTTATATGTATATGTGCCCCAATGAGTAGTGAAGGTGGTTTTGTGACTATCATAAGGCTTGAGGGCTATCTGATTGTAACTTGAGAAACTATCTAAAAGGGACATCATTTGAGACCCGGAGACTTGTTGGAGGATCTCTTCCATTGATGGGACGTGGTAGTTGTCTTTTAGGGACACCTTATTCAAATGTCAAAAGTCAACACACAAATAGATATCACCAGTTTTCTTCCTAACTGGAACCAAATTAGATACCCATTGTGAGTAACAGAGATGGTATATGACCCTGGATGCTTCCATCTTGTCTAATTTAACTTTAATTGTTTCTTCCAAAGAGGGGTTGTTCTTTCTTTGTCTCTGTCTATAAGGTTTCAAATCATGGATTATGGGTATGGCATGAACTATCTCCTGCATATTGAAAACCTTGAGATCTTTGTAGGACCAAGCAAAAACATCCTTGAACTTTGTCAAGAGTTCCATGAATTGAGCAATCTCAGAAAGAGAACATTGTGAACCTATATAGACCAGTTTTGGATCTTTCTCAGTTCCCAGGTTTATAGGGATGGGTTCTCGCACCTTCCTAATAGATTCACTATCAATACTAGGTGCAGAGGTAGTGGCATTATTGGAATCAAACATGGATTATGGTATGAAAAAACCAGGGGGAATCTTATTTGTTTTCAATTGGATTATGTCCCCGGTTTCCTCTTCCAACTCATGGCTGATATGTAGATCTTTGAATTCCTCCTTGTTTTGAAGGAATCTACATATTTGTTCGTCAGTATCAAAAACTTACCAAGATTCAATGTTATTAGGTAACGCGGGTCTATGTAAAATTTGGACTTTTATAGCTTCGATAGACCTTACGAAATCCAAAGTGAAGCAAGAACTAGCCAAGGCCAAAGTATCAGCTACGTGGTTTGTGGCCCTAGGTATAGCTTGAATGTTGAAAGATAAGAACTTCTCAATAAGTTCATTATCCCGTCCGTGGTATTGTTATGAAATTCATAGTTATCTCTAATTTGATTCACAACCAATTCAGAATCCTTGCTCACCAACAAATGGTGAATTCCTAAGTCTAAGGCCTTTTGGAGGCCTTGAACTAACGCTTCATATTCAGCCATATTATTAGTGTTATAGAATTCTAATCGAAAAGAGAAAGGGATTTCCTTCCCCTTGGGATCACGCAAGAGGACCACAGCCCTAGATCCATGCTTGGATTTAGCACCATCAAAATCCATACTCCACACCATTTCTTCCAACTCAAAAGGAGGGACATGTGCATCTTCCTCAGATAATGTAGTGTATGTACTCATCCTTGTATCTTGAAAAGACACATGTTTTGTATTATAGGAAGTAGGTACAACCTGCTCTCGGTATTTTGGTTCCCTCCTGATGACAACTTCAACACCTTTATGAGGAAAGGTGAAGTGGGTTTCGTCCATGAAGTAACAACCCTTTTTGATTTTGGTGGACCACTCCCTCCCTAAAATCATTCCATTTGCTTCAGGTATATCTACTACGATCACGTTTATGAGCATGCTCACATCCGAAGCTTGGTTTAAAGTAATGGATAAGTCCTTGATGTAACCAATGGTTTCTACGGTCCTTGAATCCAAAGCTAACATATCTTTACATGGGCTTGTGCATTCAAGACCTAGTCTCCTCATGACTTGAAGGGGCATGAAATTGTGCCTCGCTTCTGTGTCAGTGACACAATTATAGAGTACAAAATCAAAAACCAAAAATGAGATATATAAAGGAGGAACCCCAGGGTCTAAATCAATAACATCATATTCTTCCTTAGGTTGAGAAGAGGACTCTTTGGAAAGAGGAACTCTCTGTTCCATTCGTGGAGTAGGAGGTGCTTGTAGAACACGTGAAAGGTTTTCAATCTGATCAAGTGTTCTAAGAGCATCTAATAATGTCATGTGGGTGAGGACCTTTGCTAGATATTCAATGACATTATAAGGTACCGGTGTTGGGAAGCAGGGTGGTGGATTATTAGGGAAATTTACCTTGTTTGGATTCCACGGAACCCTATTCCTTAAAGGGGAAGGTAATCTACCATTCATGGGAAGTTTTCCCTTTTCATTGTCCTTGGGATCGATTTTGGTCCCTTCCACTCCTTACGGGGTGGTTTTAGGGGCCTGACTCCTAGTTTCTACAACAAAGATTCTAAAAGCAAGAGGATCATCAACGCAGGGAATAGAGTCTTCCATGTTAACTTGGTCATTTTGGGAAGTGGAAGCAAGCTTGTTTTTCATTGGAGGTAGAGGGGCTTTGCCAGTTTTAGACGATTCCAGGTGACATGCATATGAGTAACAATACTCAGGATCATGGAAGTCTTGGAAAAAAGTGGCACCAATCCACTTTAGCAGCATGTTGCCTAGGAGAGGTGTAGGAGGAAAAGGAGGCCTTGGCCTCTTAGGAGCACTAAACTGCAAGTCATTCACTTTTTCGATTAAGGGAAAGTATTTGGTTGTTCATGTTCATTAATAACTTAAGTGTTTCAAAAATTTTCCTTTCTTCAATCCTCGAAGTTTGGGAAGGTGGGGGTTCATACTAAGGACCCTCGTTTTGAGGTACCTTATTCCTAGGCCTCCTGTTAAAATGGGGTTGTGCTAAAGGTGAGGGAATCGTACCAAATTCCTCCATGTTTCTCTCAATTTCCAGGGTGTTATACTTGGTCGCATCTAAAGTTTGTATTGATTTATCTTTCAATATATACTTTACATTTAGATTCATAGCAGTCATGTAGTAATGGAAAAAATTGTTCCTAGATGGTTGGGAAGCAGTTGGGATCCTATTCAAGGTCAAGGTAAAGCGTTGATTAAAGTTTAGAATTTACTCCTCCTCATGGATGGAGATGGTTGTGAAATCCCTGAGTAGAGAAGCCACATCATCCGCCCCTTGGAAACGCTTCTTGAATTCTTGGATCATAGTGTCCCAATATGGGATACTATCATTGGGAAGCAAGCGATACCATCTCGTTGCTTCACCTCAAAGGTTCTTACAAAAAGTCTCATGATGACATCAAGAATTGTTATGTCCATGAGTGCTAATGCATCATAGAAGTTTTGTATATGTTCCTTGGCATTCATTGTACCAGTTCCATTGAACTTAGGAAGCCTATTTGGGGCATCTGTAGGTATGTCATGAAGAGGTTGGGTCAACCTCAAAGGAGTCCCGGGTTGCCAGGGAATTTCCATCAGAACAATTATGGGAGGAACAACAACAATTGTTGGAACGATGAGAGGAACAACCTGAGGATTAGTAATTGTTGTTAGATTGACTAAAAATTTCTTTAGTAGGGGGATTTGAATAGGAGAAGAGGAAGAGGGTGACTCAGCTCGCATGACATGTGTAATGTCTTTCCCTGGTTTCCCAGGTGTATGTGTCTCACTACTTGTTTTCTTTCATGAACTTTGACTTCTTGTATTCCTGGGGGACATTGTTTCCCTAGTCTTAGGATATTTCCTCCTTGCCATCTTGCAAGGGGATCAAGAAAGTACTTTAAGTACAAGATATGTATCACACGAACAATCCTACTCTTTCTAACATGATGTTGATTAACCTAACTATAAACAAAGATTTGTTTTCGTTCTTCTTGAAGTGGAAGGTAAAGTATGACAGATTTATAACTTCCCACATGAGTTCAAACAATTAAAATCGGACACTAAAACGGTAAGAGGAAAGAAAAACTCCATGGTATTTATGACTCCCAGATGCAACAGAAATTGCAAGGGAACTAAACTAAAACAAGTACCAAAGAAAATTCCAAAGGATCACTGAAAGACCTTGCCACAAAATTTTGTCAACAAGTGGGAAAAAGGACACCAAAGAATTTGGGTCCAATGCTCAGTACAATTTTGGGATACAAGAAAAAATAAAGGGGTTTGCAATTTTTTCCCTAGTATGGTCGCCAGAAAAAGGGACGTGTTATAAGCAAAATATGTATGTTGGGACAGGTCCGACCTATCCTGTTTTGAAGTCGATTATAGCCTATTTGGTATCTCAGCACGAGGCAGAGACTACCTGCACCTCAGGTGGTCCTTCGTATGAGGTAGTAATGAAGGGGAAAAGGAGAGGTGAAAGAATAACAAGAAGTCTTTCTCAGAACCTTTTCAGAACCACCCACCCTGGGTGTTGTCCTCCCTCAGCTTCCTGGATGGCCAAAATGGCCCGGGGGATGAAAATTATGGACAATAAGATGAAAATAAGCTTGTTGATTTTTAGGACAACGAACTAGACAAAGAGAACAATGAGTTATTCACTCCCTTAAAGCATTGGATAATGGCCCATAATGGGTTCCCGGGGTAAACCGGGTTCCTGGATAATTAACCAATGGATGCCTCAAGTGAAAGAGTGAAAAACAAGGGTGAAACATGAGCTTAAAAGCTACAAACAAGTCCTTTTAGATGGCTGTAAATTGTGAACAACAAGTCATTCGAAGCTTTTAAGACGTGGAAACAAGCCCATAATTGCTTGATACCCCCTAGGGTGACCCGAGAAGTGATCCCGAAAGATTTTCAAATCGAAAAGGGGGTTGTAAAAGGAGATGAACAACCTTTTTTACAAGTTGTTACAGCTATGTTTGGGATAGTATTTACAACTTCAATTTTGGTTTTTGGATGAAGGGTGGACTGACAAAAGGTTTGACCTTAAAATTATTTTATTGGTGAATTTTTAGTTATTAATACATGCCTTGGCCACCACATTGTTTTGAAGGTTATCTTGATCAGGAAAACACATCCCAGAACTGTGCCAACCAGTATAAGAAGAGTAGTCTTAGCATACCATGGTGGTTAGGTTGAAGAGTGCCCCATGCAGTTCAGAGAAGAAGAGATTAGCCACTTCTCGTCACTAGCGCTTTCAGGCTCTTAAAGCCACTTGGATGGAAGAATGATAACTGCAAAAAAGAAGAGGCCCAGGACCCCACTAAAGGGAGTTTTAGCTGGGGTTACCTAAGCAGATTAGTATTCCAACCAAGATGAGTTATTCAACTCCTTGACTGATTTATACTAACTAGACAACTTCTGAGGGGCTCCTAATGAAGACTCCCTGGATTTAACTCTTAGTATCCTATAAAATTGAAATTTCTTGAAATAAAGGACCAGGCCATCCACGTGGCGAGGTCACGTCTTTCGTTCACAAGCATGCCTCCTGGTCACTGAATTTGAAATCTATCTAAAATGTTATACAAAAAACAATTAAATAGGTATGTGACATATATGTCACGGCTAAATAATATGTATATGTATGTAGCTAAATAGTATAAGTTTCATTTTGAGTGTATGGGGAGGACCTCTGAATTATTTTCAAGTGTTTTGCGGTTTTTGAGTGTATTTAGCTTACTTATTTTTGCATGGCCCCTTTAGGGGAAGCCACCTGTAGATTAGTGAATGAAAAAATTATACAATGAAAAGATGACAAAATTAACTAATTACAACTAAACAATTACACCATTCAACCCAAAGGAATGGGTTGAGGCTCTTTGCAAGCGACAATGTTGCCATGTGCATGAAAGCCCCAATTGATTCCTTGTATGGGGATTGGAATTTTACTATTTGGAAGTTAGAAATAGTGATGATTATCTATGTAAGTACATATCATATTTTATAAACAGAGATTTACAAGAAAACTACACAAACAAAGTATATCAACATCGGTATGTGTGCCAAAATTTTGGAATGAGTGCAAGTGAATATAAGGTGAATATGAGAGTAATTGGGTAGATTTATCGATCTGATTTGATGTTTTTTTTTCACTTTCTTGTTGGCCCCTTTGCCTCAAACAAGTCTTTAGGTGGTCTCCAACCTGTCAGGAGAAGCAGAGTAGGTGATCGGTTATGTCCTTGTAGGAAAACAATGAAATTTTAGTATTTATATATGAAAAAACTGAATTAAATGAAACATAAATTTGTATATAAAAGATAGATAACAACCAACTAAGAAGCTTATTTGAGGGTTATCCTAAGGGGGCCTAGGACTCCCAGCCACTAGCTAAGGCTGAAAACAACTGAGTACTTCATAAAATCTGCATCAAAACACATCAAACAAGTTAAACAAAATTGTTAGAAAATGAAAGCAAGCAAGTTAAACCCAAGGAAGCAACAACAAACACCTAGTTAACCAATCGCTCCTGGAGATAGATAACATAACAAGTATTTACTTCTACCCCTCAACCCTTAACCAACAAGTGACACATCCAACAACTAAAATCTAACAAGTATCACACACACAAAGAGTCTTGGAAAATTTCAATAGAGTTTTGTTACTATATTCATCCTCCCCTTTTTACAATGTCAATCCTCTTATTTATAAAGGAGAKGTGAAGTCTTAGGGTTAGGTCACAAGACACTTTTCAGTTTTGGAAAAGTGACAAGTGGACCAACCCTAAARTMTTTTTGTCTTTTTACCAAAAAGTAATCTTATCCTAAAAGGGAATCTCATCCAAAAGGRAATCTTATACAAAAGGGATCAAATCAAATCAAATCTTATTCGACCTCTTAATTACAATGTATACATACCAAAAAGCAAATCATGTGAGACTACATATTACAAAAAATCATTTTTCATAAAATGACAAAATCAATATGCCACATCACCATTTTCCTTGGGATTTGTGCCATCTCAAAGGATCTTTGACCGCTTCCATGTTTTGCAGTTGTAGGTGAGGTGATTTAGGACAATTCTAGGCCATCCATGGCTGTCAAATTCACCGGGATGAAGCCCCAAGGTGTGGGGAAATTACAGAGTTTCTTAGGAGGGCAAGGGACCTTTGGGATTTGGTCGTTGTATGTAAGGAAATGCCCATTGTTCAGGAAATTTTCAGACCTTATTATACACCCCCTTTGTTGCCTATAAGTTTCCATGTGAGCTGGCCAAAACATGGCTTCGATTTGGGCTTGTTTCGGTGAAGGGACCTCTTGGGACTGAAACTTGAGAGGATTTTACCCTATACCAAATAGCCACAAAATTGTTCTTTCGTGTTCCCATGATATATCTCTATCCTCTACCTTTCTTCATCCTTTCTCTTGGCACAAATCCGACTCTGGATGAGTAAGATATGGCCCCAGAAAGGTACACGGGAAGGAGCCAGTCGGGATACTGATTAGGGAAAATTTGAAATTGGTGAAAAATTATGGGCTGGATACAAGAATTGACAAGCTGCTACAGGCCTACATACCTGTATCTAAAATGGATTTTCCTCATCTGACCCAATTTGGCCTCGGAGACCCCCAATTAGGCCTCCTTCTGGCGTGTGCTTTTTGGGTCAAGAATGAGTCCCTGTCTCTTTGGGACGTGCCACTGAAATTTTGGGATAAGTTTGCGAAATAAAATTCCATGGATGCATTCTTGACTTCACTCCGGTCATTTCGACTATTCACAAGAGAAAATCCGCCTCCATATGGCGAAGTTATGCAATTAAAAAGGTCCAGTGACCCTTAAGGGGGGGGCGGGGATTTTAATTTTATTATATAGTTTTAAATATATAAATAAAATTTATTTTTAAAAAAAATAGTTTTATTAGGAATTTAAATAAAATTTCATTTATATACATATATAATATATATTTCACATGTATTAAAAAAAATAATAATAAATAAAAATAAAAAAAATAATAATAAAAAACTTTATAATATACTAAAATCATAAAATAAAACTAAAATTAAAAAAAAATTAAACCCTCTCGTCTACCCCTAGTCACCCATATGACCAGGGTGGAACCCCAAAAAGGGAGCTCACAGGGAAGGAGAGTGGAGGGAATCTATTGGGTTTGGAGCGGTGGTATGGTAGGAGTGGAAGGTGGAGGAGGAGAGGTGTTGGGAAATGCGTGGGTGGAGGAGGGGAGGAGGATAGTTGGTGCGCGCGTGGGGTATGGTGAAGTGGAAAAGGGAATGGGGAGGAAGGGGTGGAGCGGAGGGAATGGAAGCACGGATATGGAAATGGGAGAGTGGCAGTGCAAAGGTGGGGTATGTGGTGGAGTGGTGGCATGTCTGCGTAGAGGAGAGAGCAGAGGGAGGAGATGTGTGCACGCGCAAAGGAGTGGAGATCAAGAAGAATGGATATGGAAGGGGGAGGGTTCTATTGGCTATGCATGTACAAATATGGAAAGGAGTTGGGTGCGGGAAGGAGGAGCAGCACACGTGGCAAGAGGAAATGGAGTGGAGGAGAGGCCATGGGTGTAGGAGCGCACACAGAGAGGAGAAATTAAGGAGGAGGGAAGGTGTTGTTGTGCACAAGTGGAGGCCGAGGGCTAGTGGTGGTGTACAAGTGGCCAACCACCCCTAAAAATTATTTTTGAAATTTTTTACAATTTTGGGTTTTTTCCAATAGTTAGGAGAGGGAGGTTTTGGGTTCAAACCCCCTCCCCTCCTATTTGATTTATGGGTTATTTATGGGCCCTTCTGAGCAGAAGAAAAGGGAGGGGGTTGGGGTTCAAAGCCTAGGCCTTGCAAATGGCCATGCACAGGCCTGTAATTTCAGCCATAGTCAAGAATTTAATTCTCTAAAGGAGCCTTGGAAGCTTGGGCCTCATGCCCAAGAGGGGTTTGAATCCCCTCCCCTTTGAATCTTTTGCACACATAAAACTAATTGAAATCACCAACTAGAAAACATGAAATCTGAACCAACAATCAACTTGAAATCTGAACCAACACTAAGACAATCTTCCTGAAGGAAAAAATAACACTCTTCTATGCAAAAATTTCACCACAACCAACAAGTTTTTTTCCCTTTTGAATTGGGACTGACGGGGGTTTACCTGGATCGGTGTATAAAGGTTGTTGCATGGTCATGTATGGTTTCTCAATGAATACCCACACTTGCTGCCAAGAAGCCTCCTTATTCCATTGAAGCCTGTTGCAGAGCTCCCTCTCCCCTTGGCCAAAATGCCAAAAGGACTTGAGAGAGGGGAGGGGGGGTTGTATTTTCTAATTTTCCAAAAATAAATAAATTTCCCCAATATTGCATGAGGGAGGTTGTGTGTCCTCCCCTTGATTTTCCAAAATTTTCGATTTTTTATAATTTTTTCACATTATTTTTTAATATTCCTCGAAAATTGTGCAAGTCAAAGTTTGACTTTGACTTTGACTTTGACCTAGTTGTTGTTGACGTAGCCCCAAAAAGGTTTCCAGATGAGACAGAGTTGGAATTGGATGCAAGGAACGTCATTGGAAATATCTCGATGGGCCCATCGATAATATGTCATCACAGGTCTGAAATAATGCCACCTCAACCCTCAATTTCGGGCCAGAATAGTGGCCGCTTAAAACCCCTGACTTGTTGGTAGGCCCACATGGCACCCGATCTTGCAAAAGGTGTCAAATCTCCATACGATATCCAATCGAGGTAAATGAAGTATAGTCGGAAAGGTATTGACAATTAATTCAACAATGTGGCCATAGATTTATGTGTTGGGGCCATTAATGGTTGTTTTATCTGTCATGGAACCCTGCTATGCGAGTTGGTTGCCCCTCTTTGCTCGAAATAATTGACCAAATTGTGACAACTCTAACGGGGCCATCTGAGGTCATAATGAGGAAAATAAGGAGTCGTTGGAAATGTATTTGAGTCTATTATTGCGTGAAATTTCTTAATCTCTGATTTAAAACTCTTTACCAACAATTTTTAAACCCCAAAGCACTTCAACCAATCTAGTGTCTGAAATTGGTCATGAACTTGCGAAAGCTCATTCTTACCAACTGAGGGTCGAAACCAAGCACGGGATATACCATTTGAAAGGTATCGCACTTCCCTATACCATGTCTGAGTTTGATTTTCCTTTTGAAATAGGAGTCTAAATAGAATATGACCAGGAAGTCACAACTATTGGGTTTGGCCATTCGGGTGACGTTAACTTTGCGTCCTCCATACGGGGTCATACGAACTTAGAATCGGGCTCATGATAGCTCGTTGGAAAGTTTGTCTTGATCCCTAAAATATCGAAGTATTTATTTTCCCAAAATGTGATTAGTATTCATTTTATCCTTTGTGAAAGGACCCCATCCCCAAGGTTCCCACCTAGTGACAGGCGAAGGGGGCCGACATTAAAAATTTTGCAAACTGTGTGTTTAGCTCATGAAATCTGAACTGAACAATATTGACATGATGACTTATGATGTGGGAGGGTTCAAAATTATTTGATGGTAGCCAACTGATACTCTTTCAAGGGTAGAGGTCATAGTAACTATGACCCCCACCACT
>JASDQU010108240.1:231153-244201 GCA_032191745.1 Picea mariana | reverse complement strand
CCTTCTGAACTTTCTCACGATTTTTGAGTCTTTCTGAAAACCCTTGCACGCACTCCTTGTGGCAGACTTTCAAGCACTTCCAAGTGTTGAAATCCTTCGACTCTGCACACACCTACAACAGCAGTCTCTCAATACTTCACTCAGGTTCGCAACTCTGAGACTTTACTCAGCCTGTGCACTCCTTTCATGGCTCCTGTGCCTAATTGCACTTCTGTGTGAATGAGAACAAAAGTTTTCTCTCCTGATCTTTCAGAGACAAACCTATGAACTCTTTGTCAATGCACTCCTTGCGGACAATTTCAATTGCACTCCTTGCAGGAACTCTTGCTCAGATAGAGAAACAATTGAAACTCATTTTCCTTACTTTCTCTCTCTCTCTCTCTCTCTTAGATTTCATACATTCAACAAGAAATCATTCATACATAGCATAAAAGCAAATGTGCAACAGAAAGAGTAAAATAACCATGAGCATAACATTTAGCATACATACACGGAGAACCAACACAATGCCATGAATTTGAATCAAAGTTCTTTTCTTATTAATTCAAATCTCTGTACATGGGTGTCTTCAAATTTCAGTCCTCCCTTCTCAACTCTGTATGCTCTTCATGCTTCTCATGCTAATGCTACAATACACAATGAGGGTGTCTATATCCCATTTTCCTCCTTCCTTCTAAACTGTCTAATCTACACATTAATTTCTATCTACCTTCATTAATTACTATAAATGCCTTCTACCTACTAAGGATGAGAGTGGATCGCTCAAGTTCCATTTACATTTTACAAGTGTGCTCCTTCTTAATTATCTCATTTAAGGTTGGCGCATTAAATTCAAGATAATTTCAAAATTTGCGCTCGGCGCTTGTCCAGTTGTCTTTCCTTTCTACGCTAGCTCACTTGAGATGCTCCTACATCATACTCCCTGGCTTGAAAATTTTCATGGGATCCTACCCATGAGCTCGTGTACGGTCCGTCCATGCTTCTAGATCTCTACTTTGCTCTCCCAGCTAGCATCTTCAACTGGATGGCCTTTCCACTTGACCAAATATTCAAAGTATTGCTTCCGCCTGGTCTTCTTGCTCACTCTTTTATCCAGTATGCGCTCCATCTGTGGCTTTTCTGCAATTGGCATTTACTTTGTCCACTGGAATTTTGGTTGTTCATTTTCTCTCCCTACTTCCTCAGCTTTATATGGGTACAAATTTGATATATTGAATATTGGATAAATTCTAATCCCATCGAGTAATTCAATCTCGTAAGAATTCGTCCCAAATTTCTTTAAGACCTTACATGGTCCGATGTTCTTCATCTTCAGTTTATTATATGTTCCTCTTGGGAACCTTTCCTTTCTCAAATGTGCCATAACCAAATCACCAACCTCAAATTGAAGTTGTCTCCTGTGTTGATCTGCTCTTCACTTATATTCCTGGCTGGAACTCCGTAATCGCTCCTTCACCTGGCTATGAAGTTTCTTCATTGCCTCTACGAAATCTTCTGCACTAGCACTTCTAATCACAGTCTGTTCTGAATCCATTAACTCAGAAATTCCTCTCGAATGTATGCCATAGACAATCTGAAATGGACTCTGCCCTATGCTTTTATTAACTGAGTCATTATAAGCAAACTTCGCCTATGGTAATATGTTATCCCACTTGCTATGGTGTTCTATCACCAAGCTTCTTAGCAAGTCTCCCAGACTTATATTCACCACTTCTGTCTATCCATCCATCTGTGGATGATAAGATAAACTAAACAACAAGTTAGTTCTCAGCTTCTTCCATAAGGTCCTCCAGAAGTATCCTACAAACTTGGTGTCTTGATCTGAAACTATGCTTCTTGGTAAGTCGTGAAGTCGAATGACTTCTTTGAAAAACAGATTCGAAATGTGAGTTGTGTCACTGGTCTTCTGACATGGAATGAAGTGTGCCATATTGGAAAGTCTATCCACCACCAAAAATATTGAGTCAAAACCTCTTTGTGTTATTGGCAACCCCAATATGAAATCCATCTTGATTTCATCCCACGGCTTCTCAGGTATGGGCAATGGTTGATAAAACCCTGCATTCTGTATCCTACCCTTTGAATGCTGGCAAATTTTGCATCTTTCCACGAACCTCTTGACGTCTTCTCACATTCCCAGCCAAAAATATGACTCATTCAACTTTGTGAATGTCTTTTCATGACCAAAGTGTCATCCTAATCCTCCACTATGTTTCTCCTTCAAAAAATTCTCCCACATGGAGCATTTTGGAATACAAAGCTGATTACCTTTAAACAATAATCCTTCCTGGATCATGTATTCTGTCCATTTGGTTCTATCTCTGAGAATTGGATTCTTAGCTACTTCATACACCTCCTTGAAATCCAGATCATCCCCGTACATGTCCTTGAGGTCATCAAAACCCAGTGTTTTGAATTTGAACTACTGCAACAACAAACATTTCCCGCTCAAAGCATCAACAACTTTGTTAGCAGTACCAGAAATATGTTTAATCACAAAAGTGAAATTCTTCATATATTCAACCCATTTAACATGTCTCTAATTCAAATTTTCCTGTTGTGTCACAAATTGCAGTGCATGATTGTCACTGTATAAGACAAACTCCTTCGGGATCATGTAATGCCTCCATTTTTTCAATGCATGTATGATAGCATAGAATTCCTTATCATAAGTGGAGTATTTGACTTTTGCTTCATTCATCTTCTCACTAAAGTATGCTATTGGCCTGTCCTCTTAACTCAACACTTCCCCTATTGCAAATCCACTTGCATCACATTTCACTTGAAATGTCTTTTGGAAATCCGGAAACACCAGAATTGGTTGTTTCGTAATCTTCCTTTTCAACAGATTAAAACTCTTCTCAGCCTCTTCTGTCTAGTGAAAAGACTTGTGTGTTTTCTTCAATGTATCCACCATCGGTGCACTAATTCCACTGAAATTCCTGATGAACTTTCGGTAGAAACTAGCCAATCCATGAAAACTTCTCACCTCAAAGATATTCTTCGGTGATGGCCAATTCTTAATTACCTCCACCTTATTTGGATCCAACCTCAACTCATCTGCAGAAATAACAAATCCAAAGTAAATGAGCTCTGTCTTCATGAATGAGGATTTCTTCATGTTTATCAATAGCTTCTCCTACTGTAACCTCTGCATCACTGTAGCCAAATGTTTCTGATGCTCTGCCACTGTTTTACTGAAAACCAGTATGTCATCCATATATACGATAACAAATTTTCTGATAAACTCCCTCAGGACTTTGTTCATCAACCTCATGAAGGTACTTAGTGCATTTGTTAAGCCAAATGGCATAACAATCCATTCATACAACCCTTCATTGGTTTTGAATGCTGTCTTCCATTCATCACCTTCTTTCATACGGATTTGATGATAATCGCTTTTCAAAACAATCTTTGGTTTCCTGACCACAATAAATTGCGGTTCCTCCTTCTTCTTAACCTTTGTAAGAAGTTCCTTCCCACTCATGAGAAGTACGATGTACTTACTTCCGGTTTCACCTCCTTATCCTTAATTGGAAGCAACATGTGAGTCCTCCCATTCTTTTCCAGGGTGTATGTGTTCATTCTCCCATCATGAAGCACATTCCTGTCATATTGCCATGGTCTATACAGTAATAGATGACAAACATCCATAGGAATGACATCACAGAGTATCTTATCATTATATCCTTCTATCTTAAATTCAACTAAACACTATTTAGTGACAGTTACCTGATGTCGTTTTTGTAGCCATGAAATTCTGTATGGGCTTGGATGATCAATCATGTCCAGCTCCAACTTTTCTACCATCTCTGTAGAATTGAGATTATCTGTGCTACCATTGTCCACAATGACCTTGCATACCCTGTCCTTGGTTTTGCAAGTAGTTTGGAAAAGTCTATTTCTTTGGACTGAACTCTCCACCTCCTTTTCTAGTGTCAAAAGAGCTTTTCGCATCATCAGTGATCTTCCTCCCTCAACATCTTCTGCCTCAAAATCTCACCTCTGTGCTTCGGTGATGTGTGTCTCTCCACTCTCTTTCTTTTTGTGTGGACACTCGTAAGAATTCTGCCCATTCTTTCTACATGTGAAGCATGTTATTACNTGAGGCTGAGGTAGAAGTCAGCCCAAAGGAAAATCAGTTGCCCAGTCTTTCTACATGTGAAGCATGTTATTACTCCACCTCTTCCTCTTCCTCTACCTCTAGTACGAGGAAACATATTATTATCAGCATACTCTCCTCTTTGTTCAGTATGCTTTCCTCTCTGTTCAGCATATTTCCCTCATTGTGAGCTTCAACCTCTCTCAGTTCGAGTCTGAGGTTTCTTTTACTGGGCAACTGATTTTCCTTTGGGCTGACTTCTACCTCAGCCTCTTTGACCCTTCTTTCGGCTCAGCTTCTCTTCAGCTTTTAGAGCCATCTGATAAGTAGCTTCCACTATTCGGATGGTTACCATGCTCATCTCATCCTGAATGTCATATCTCAGGCCATTCATGTATCTGGAAACTTTTTCATCATCGCTTTCCCAATGACCTGCCCTGATGTTCAGCTTGTAGAATTATTCAGTGTATTCTTTCACTGTCATCAGCTTCTGTCTCAGGTTTTTCATTCTCTTGAACAAAGTAATTTGATAATCTATGGGGATGAATTTTGCCTTCATCATCACAATCATTTTGTCCCAGCTTTTGATCTTCTACTTGCCTTTGTAGTGTCTGTCAGCTTGTAGTTCATCCCACGAAAATGCTGCATGTCCTTTCAATCTTGTGACAACATGCTTTGACCTTCTTATCCTCTTCGACATCTTCATAGTCAAAGTATGTGTCCAAGGCTCTAATCCAGTCGAGAAGCTCCTCTACATCCAAATTTCCCTCATAAACTGGAATGTCCATTTTCGTTGTTGCACCCATTCTTGCAATAGCCCTAATCAAACGTTCATTTGCTGCATCTTTGGCTGTAACTTCTTCTTCTTGTTCAACCTCAATTTCACTTTCGGAATCACTAAGATCCCCAGCACTGACTGTGCGCCTCTGTGTTGTCTCCATGTCCTCAAGTCTGGCACGTAAATCATGCATTTATTTTTCCATGGATGGATCAGTCATTTGCCTACCTCTTCTTCTTGGTATTTCCCTCTCCTCTAGTGGATCGGGTGTTCGCCTGTCCCTTCTTCTCGGTGGCATGGTGATTTCTCTTTTTCTCTGCTACAGAAAGCAAAGAACCTTTCTAAGATTTGATACCTTAAATAATGATGCACGCTACCCCCCAACCTATAGGTCGAAAGGTCCACATCAACAAGATATTTTCCCTTACACTGGCTCGAAGATATTTTGCGATGTCTCTTCTATTTCCCTTTCAGAAAATCTTCACCCACAACTAACTTCGAGGAATTCCCCCTTTTACCTTGGGAGGTTGGACTTGTCACTTTCATGAATCTGGTGGTCAAGCGCCTTGTCTCTGGATCTCTGAAACCTAAAAACAGTCAACACTGACCTTTCCTCTTTCTCTTTCGGACTTCTCCTTATTGTGATTTCAGCGGTCGCGGTGTTAAGCCACTTGTTCCTGCGATTCCCGAAACCCGATTTACTGAAACTCCAATGTCAACTTTGGCTTTTCAGATTTCGCAAGTTCTCAAGTTTCTATGACATAAAAATCTGCTCCATGAACTCCAAAATCCTAATATTCTGTTTCCTGAAATCTCGAAATGTCAAATTCTGACACGGTTCCCTGTGTTGGCCCCACAACTAGGCTTTTCACCACTTTGGGACTTCAACCTGAATTGACTTCTACATCAACAGTGTGCCACCTATCCACCTCTCTAACTTCTATGGCTCCACACCGTCTTCTCGTTCCTTCGGGACTTCGCGTTTCGTGATTTCACGAGTCCCGTTGAAAAGTTTACGGGACTTCCACCTACAAAATCCTAAAATAGGAATCCGCTTGCAAATCAAACGACCCTTGTGGCTTGGATCTACAGCTCTACTCCTCCTGAGCTTAGAACCTTTGGGAATACTTGCTATAACTCCCCTGCTCTTTCGTGAGATCTTACGGCTCATGGGACTTCGCGATTTCTCCTCAGAGAATTCCGACTGTTCGTCTCTTCCCTTGAAAACTCCTGCACGAACTTAGACAAGGTATCTCTATCTGCGAAACTTATCCTTTTGTGGTCCGACATCGCTATGCCTTCCTTCGACTTTCACGGTGCTTGGCCTCTTTCCTTCCTTCGACTCCTTCGAAGGTCCAAATCCTTCTAAAATTTCTCACGATTTCCGAGTCTTTCCATAAACCCTTGCACACACTCCTTGCGACAAACTTTCAAGCACTTCCAAGTGTTGAAATCCTTCAACTCTGCACACACCTGCATTAGCAGTCTCTCAATAATTCACTCAGGTTCGCAACCTTGAGATTTTACTCGGTCTGCGCACTCCTTGCATGGATCCTGTGCCTAACTGCACTTCTGTGTGAATGAGAACAAAAGCTATCTCTCCTGAGCTTTCAGAGACAAACCTCTGAACTCTTTGTCAATGCACTCCTTGCGGACAATTTCAACTGCACTCCTTGCAGGATCTCTTTCTCAGATAGAGAAACAATTGAAACTCATTTTCCTTACTTTCTCTCTCTCTCTCAGATTTCAGACATTCAACAAGAAATCATTCATACATAGAATAAAAGCAAATGTACAATAGAAAGAGTAAAATAACCATGAGCATAACATTTAGCATACATACACGGAGAACCAACACAATGCCATGAATTTGAATCAAAGTTCTTTTCTTATTAATTCAAATCTCTGTACATGGTTGTCTTCAAATTTCATTCCTCCCTTCTTAGCTCTGTATGCTCTTCACGCTTCTCATGCTAATGCTACAATACAAAATGAGGGTGTCTATATCCCATTTTCCTCCTTCCTTATAATCTGTCTAATCTACACATCAATCTCTATGTACCTTCATTAATTACTATAAATGCCTTCTACCTACTAAGGATGAGAGAAGATCGTTGAAGGTCCGTTTACATTTTACAAGTGCACTGCTTCTTAATTATCTCATTTAAGATTGGTGCATTAACTTCAAGAGAATTTAAAAATTTGCGATGGGTGCTTGTCCAGTTGTCTTTCCTTTCCGCGCTGGCTCGCTTGAGATGCTCCTGCATCATTTTTGTTTTTGTCTTAGCATGGTCATGCAGATAATGGTGGTTTCTTCCTTCCCTAAATTTTAGAGTACGATTGCAGGTGGCCTGGGAAAATTTCATTTTCTATTATTTTATTTCCAATAAGAATACCCTTCTCATTAAGAATTAGTGTCTTCTTGTCCTCCTCTGAGCCTCGATTCCTCCAACTTAGTTGTCTCTTGCACCCGTTTTCCTTAAAATAATCTCTAGCGTTATAGCACACAATGGTTATGATTCTTAATCCCTCCCACGCTTGGGTTACACACAGGAGTTTACCCAGCACATAACTCTGCCAGACAACCATAATTATTCCTTTAAAAAATAGAACGTTAATGCCAAGTAATATCTTTGGCAGATAGTAAGATTCATTCTTGAAAAAAAAGAAACATTAATGATATCAAATTACCCATGCCAAACCGTGAGTTGATTCACCTCATAAAAGCCCTTAACGACAACTACCCTCCTGTGAAAACGCGCGCTTTTACTCTAAAAATTGGAACCCGTCGTGGAAACTAATTTCCTTTCAGGCTGGATTGTCCTAATTCTAGATGTCCCACCTGTTAACCTTATATTTGACTCTCGATTTTGATGGTTGATTGATTTTTTATATTCTCATTGATTTAATTATTGATGGCAAGGAATGGTCAAATAAGGATAAGTGGCCATGCAATTAGTAACTTTCGTAGATTGAAATTTTAGTATTTAAATTTAAGGACTTGTTAATTGAAACTAAATTTGTATTGAATCTCCTTAATAACTTTATTTTTGTATTTGTTTGAAAAGGAGATTGTATAAAACAATTTTTAAATGAAAAAGTTTTTGTTTATGTAAATTTATTATTTTAGAACAAGGAAGGTAAATTATTTATTTACAGTAAGGAATTAATGGGAAGGAGCAATAATCACAAAACCACATTCTTATTATTAATACTTCTAGGATGTGTCTTTTAATTAATAAATTAATGGACGGGTTTTTCACTTTCTTATTGTAAACTTAATTAGATACCTTAAGGGTCTAGGATTCCACAAGGTTCTTAGCCTCTAAATATCTAATGTTGTTGTTCATTGATTCATTCACCATCCTCTCCCTTATAATGATTAATAATAATTATTAGTTTAGTGATGTCTAAGTGAACATGTCTATCCGAGATAGGTAGATGAAGAATGATGACCTTATGGGGAGGGGTTCTAAGGTTGGTCAAGCGTCTACTTCACATTGATGTTAGAATGCCTTCGTTCATGGATTCCATCTAATAAATAATAGTTTAGATTGCTAGACTTCTTGTTCTTTTTAATTGTAATAATGTTGGTCTTAGGCTTTAGTCTTAGCACGCGACAAATTTTACTTTGATGAATGACCAATAAACTAAAGGAATGGTTACACGCACTGATTTGATTATGACATAAGTCATGTATTTATTGGACCTCTTGCATGCAATGATAATTGAAGGGTGGAGTGTTGTTTAGTCATAAGACAACTTACGTTACCAAATTGTCTAGATGATGGTTAATATCTTTGTCTTTCACCCTTAAATGTAATTGTTGATGGATTATTGACAAGTTTTCCTTGCGCCCTCAAATACCTATGTTGTTGGATTGAATTAAACCTTGGTTTCCTTGAGACACATAGAAGGAAATTGATACTTACCTTGCATAGTTAAATAGATGTGATTTTTATTAGTATGCTTGCGCTTATGGTTTTATGTCTTGATGGATTAATGACCCTTACTGAGGGGTTAACAACCCTTACTGGCGACTCAGTGTATTAATGTATGATGGATTAACGACCTTTAATTGAGCCATGTTTAATTGTGTTTAGGATTGATGGATTTATGAGATCGATGATCATAGACTCTGTGTTTAGCTGTTGTTAATTATTGTGTTAATACATAAACATGCATGTCGTGATACATGGTGATGTTGTGTCGGCATTGTGTCGTATTTGATTATTAATGCCCTTAATTGTTTCATTAATTTAGGTGATTGATGTGTCTATGATGTTGCTCTTATTGATGTTTCTTTTCCTAATGCAACACTAAAAGAAAAAAAAAATGACTTGTTGTACGTCCTTTGGTTGTCATAACAACGGGGGTGTTACATAACTGACGATCCCTTATAATTTGTCGACGTAGGGTAAAATCACAAAGTTGGGTAACACTTTTGTGAGAATCAGTTTTCCAAAATTCCTACTAACATTATTTCATCCGAAAGCCACCTCTTTTCGACCAAATTTTTTTTTGGCTGAACCATTGGATGTCAAATCAAATGGTACTGGTACAATGGCCTTGACTGTCTTCTACCATCTTAGCCGAATGGTTTTGTTTTTTCTGGTAAATATTTTTGGCTGAATGTTGTTTCGACCAAAACTCTTTGTAGTTCAAACATTTTTTTGGTCGAACAAATGGTTTATATATTACCCACACACCGCTCACCTCGTATTCTTTTCAAATTGTGTATAGCATTAGTTGATAGAATTGGGTGATAGTTGTGGATGTTGGTGTTGGAAGACGGACGTGTTGGCAGACATACGTGTTGGTGAATGTTGGTTCTGTGGGCAAACATTGGTGTTGGTGCTTGCATTGGAGCTACGAGCGGTCATTACTGGTCCATGTACTAAATAGTTCAAAATAGCCATGTCTGCCCAGGTACCGAACAATGATTTTCTCTCTGTTTTTTCCATCTCCGTGATTTTGGATTTGGTGCCTTCTGGAATTTTTTCTGTTTTTTTTTATCACTAAAACTTCTTCTTACTACTGTCTTTTTCTTAAATGTTTGTCTGAAAATTGTAAGCATAGAACTATAATTAGCTGTTAAATTTTAGACTTCTTTGGGTTTTTTTATTCATACAGAATAACATTATCCATTTCTCACTAAATCTTGAAGCCTGCATCATATAATAACATCGCACATAATTTCCCTCTCTAATGAAGCTTGGAAATACATTTAGTGCAGGGTTGTTATAGGTGAATCCTCTCGTGGACAAGTGGATTCCCTCTTGGTATCTAAACCCCTAAAACCAAGACAGAAAGGGTGATATCATTGTTCACTGACATCCTTTTATCTCTAATTGAGCTAATAAATGAAGAGGAAGAAGAAAAGTGTACCTTTTTAAATGGATTTTGTCCTCGCAAAGTCCAAGTTGAGCTTCAATCCCAAGTTCCTCGATAGGTCCTGTAGAAAAAAAAAAGATACAACAAGATTCCTATTCTACTGAGATTAGCTCAAAAACATATATATCTAGTAGAGACAAGTTCATGTGGAACAAACATAGACTTGAAAGAAACAGACCAAGCATGTACGTATATTAATGAGAAAAAATGAAGAATACTTACAATCCTCTGATGAAGGTGGAGCAACTTCTTCCAGCTCTCCTTGTTGAACCCCTTTGCTCAAGTAATCTACACTGATTATGCTTCAATGGCATCTCACTTATGGGATCATAAGTTAGGTGCTTCTCTCAAAGTTTATCCTATACTGTATGTTTCCTATGAGATCATAGGTTTCATACTTCCAATCTTTTCATGTATCTTTCACCATTAGAAGGCCTCCTTATATAGGCTTTGATAGGCCCAACTACTTGAAAGATATTTGGGATAAGTTGAGGATTCCTCTCCTTCAGTTGTGGATCTTCCCTAAGATCATGCCTTGAACTCATATTTGAATCCAGCCAACTTCAGAGATTGAAGGGATTCTTCCCTGATTTCCTCCAACAAACCAAATTTCAGCCAAAAAAGGCCAGCGCTCCCTCAAAAGGGACACGATGCATTGGAATGCTCCTCTAGAAGAGGGTACAGAGCACCAATGCTCCCTGACAATATGTAGGGGAGCGCTCCTTTCCAAATTTGACTTTTGAGTGGCTTTTTAAGTGGAAAAAGGATTGTACTCCTTGTCATGTGATTTCTCCTCTTCAAAACCAGTCTTTGAGGTGTCTTAAGTGTCCTTATGATGTCGTTAGAGACATGATATAGGAAATATGCCGGTATGATGTTTGTGACACTTGTGACACTTGTGGTCAAGATGTGATAATTGTGGTCAAGATGTGACACTTGCAGACAAGATGTGACACTTACAACACTTGTAATGATGACACTTACGACACTATTGAAGTGATTAATTTTGATGTGTAACAAGGGTACCTCCCTGCCCCTCCTATTGTTAGTTGTTTATTATTTATTTATTACTTCCTTATCTTATTTACCCCTTACTGTAATGGTTTTGAATGGATCTACTGAAAGTAGTAATAGCCTTAGTACCCTACTTTATATTATTCATATTAATAAGCAACATCATCCCACCTCGACCTTTATAAAAAATGAGACCAGGGCATTCATGTAGTTTGTGTACCCCCGATCCTAATGCACATGAATTCTGTCAAGAGGGCGGGAGGGAAGGATAGATTCTATTTACTTATCCACCAGCCAATTTAGAGTAGGTGTGTTGGGATCAAGTTCGATGGTTGATGTTGATCGATAATGGTGTTTTTTCCATCTCTGTTTTTTCCATGTCTGATACTAGTATTAATAGTCCTATATCTTAGTTGTTTTTATGATTTTGTGGATAAGTATTTAAATATCAAGCAATGTTCAACATGTTTAACTAAAAACAACCTAGTTATTTTTTGAGATGAATTCCAATGACACTAAGCATATAAATTTATCGTATGAGTATCATGTGAAATACATAACTATATTCTATCTTGTTTTATATATTGTGTTTAAATATGTTGTAAATGCATCATCGATTAGTGAAAACATGAACATCAATGGATTAAGACCTTGATAACATAAAACATAGTAAGTTTAAATTTTAAACAATATATATACATCTTACTTGTATATTATTCATCTTTGATTAAATGCCACTGATATATTTTTTTTAAATTCAGAGATACAAAATGAAAATTACCTCAATAGTTCCTCTTTTCACCTGTTAAAACAATTTATCATATGCAACATAGTTAATTTTAATTATGAAATATAGATGATGCACCTATGATTGAAAGGCTTATATTCTAAAATTAATTGGGCCATTTTTTATATCTGAATACAAGAAGAAAACATTTGGTATTTTTTAGTTCAGTTATCAATAACAAGTATATATATTATGTAGTATCTATATAAAGTCACACCCTATCCAAAAATTTAAAACTGTATTTGAAATCTTACATTGAGGCAGATTTGTGGAAGTAGTCCACCCATATAGATAGAATCTATAAGACATCCTAATCATGTTCCTACTAGACTGGTAGACTGTCCACCTATCATTGAGTCCCTGAGTGCAATTGCACTCACTTCCTGAACTTAGACATTATCAATAATTTCATAACTATGAAGCATTCATGTTGCATTTTTAATTTCTAGTGAAATAGTGCGAATAGGTAAACTAGACGCATATGTGCCATTGAGAAATTTATTGAGATATGCATTTTTATTATTGTCTAGCTTAGTATAATCGTCTATGCTCTTTGGAATGTTCATAGGCTGTGTCTTAGTGTTTTAAAGTTGATCATAACAAGCACAGTTTCCTTTGACTTCTTCCTGAGAAAACAAAGTGCATTCATTCTTATATAATTATCAACTAATAGCATAATATACTTCTTACCTTTCAAACATTTTGTTATATTTATTCCAACTATATCAATATCCTCAATTTATAGTGGTCTTGTTGTGGAGTATTCCTATGATTTTAACTTGGTCTTTGTTTTCTTTCTGTTTTGACAATGTTTGCATAATGTGCTTGTTGGCTTCACGATCTGGGGCATTTTTCTATCTGTTTCCTTTCTGCTAACCTTGACAAGATTATTGAAGTTTATGTGACCCATTCGTTTATGCCATAAGCAAACTTCATTTTACTTTCCTAAACAACAATTTTCTTTTCCAATTTC
>JASDQU010108240.1:195680-207466 GCA_032191745.1 Picea mariana | reverse complement strand
TGTTGGTTACTCAAGTACAAGGAAAGCATACAAGTGTTACAATCTAAGATTGAACAAACTTGTGGAAAACATCAACGTAACAATTGATGAAACAGGCAGACCATGATCAAAGGAAGAAGAAAATGAATCAATGGAACAACTTTTTGAACAAGAAGCAGAAGATGAAAAGGAAGTAGAAGAGGAAGATGAATAGAATCAGACAGAATAAGAAGAGCAATTTCAGCAAGTGTCTCCAAAGACACCTAGTAAACGAGTACAAAAGAATCATCCTTCAGAACATATTATCGGAAACAAATATGCAGGAGTTGAAACTAGAAGAAGAATCCATTCACTAGAACAAACACACCTAGCACTCTTATCTACAATTGAACCAAATTGTTTTAAAGAAGCCAACAAGGATGAATATTGGAATAAGGCCATGGATGAAGAATTGGATCAAATAGATAAAAATGACACTTGGGAACTGGTTCCAAGACCAAAGAATAAGAATGTTATCGGCACAAATAGGGTATTCCGGAATAAATTGAATGAAGATGGATAGGTTACAAGGAACAAAGCTAGATTGGTATGTAAAGGATATGCACAGGTTGAAGGAATCGACATTGAAGAGACATTTTCTCTAGTTGCCATAATGGAAGCAATCTGTTTTCTTTTAGCTTATGCATGATCCAAAAATATTAAAATGTATCAAATGGACGTAAAATAAACTTTTCTAAATGGGGAACTTGAAGAAGAAGTCTACATTGAACAACCAGAAAGATTTCAATTGTCAGAAAATGCAGATTAT
Organism: Picea mariana; assembly: GCA_032191745.1. Taxonomy (NCBI): domain Eukaryota; kingdom Viridiplantae; phylum Streptophyta; class Pinopsida; order Pinales; family Pinaceae; genus Picea; species Picea mariana. Next base: position 206,679 of record JASDQU010108240.1, on the reverse strand, counting down.
GTGTGTAAATTAAAGAAAGCCTTGTATGGTCTAAAACAGAATCCTAGAGCATGGTACTCTAGACTGGATAAGTATTTGCAGTAGGAAGGGTTCAGAAAAGGAAGTGGAGACAACAACCTCTACATCAAGGTAAGTCAAGGTAATATTTTATTAATTGAAGTTTATGTTGATGATATCATTTTTGGTAGTGATGATGACAAGTTAAGACAAACATTTGCAAAAGATATGCAACATGAATTTGAAATGTCGTTACTTGGAGAACTATCCTTCTTTTTGGGACTTCAGATATGTGAAAGAAACCAAGGAATTTTTATTTCTCAAACCAAGTATATCAGAGAAATGCTAAAAAGGTTCGGTATGGAAGATTGCAAATCAGTTTTCACTCCCATGCAAACCAGTTGCAAGTTGAGAAAAGATGATGATTCAAAGTCTACAGATCATAGGAAATACAGGTCAGTGATTGGAAGCTTACTATATCTGACAACATCCAGACTAGATGTAATGTAGGCAGTTGGACAGGTGACATGATTTCAAGAAGAACCAAAGGAATCACATGTATTAGCAGTGAAGAGGATTTTCATATATCTCAAAGGAACAGAAGAGTTTGTATTATGGTATCCAAAAGGAAAGGATCTATCACTTATTGCGTACACAGATGCTGATTGGGCAGGTTGTATTGATGATCAACGAAGAACCAGTGGAGAAACATTCTACTTGGGTGAGTGTTTAGTATCATGGATATGCAAGAAACAACCATTGATATCCTTATCTACAATCGAGATAGCGTACATTGCAACAACATCATGTTGTACACAGGTTCTTTGGATGAAACAAACTTTGACAGATATACAGGTTGAGTATGATGAGCCCATTCCAATATATTGTGATAATACAAGAGCCATCAATATCTCAAAGAATCCGGTGATGCACTCCAAGATGAAGCACATTCCAATAAAGTATCACTTTTTACGGGAATAAGTTGTAGAAAAGAAAATCAGAGTTGAGTATGTGGGCACAAAAGAACAAGTGGCAGGCATCTTTACAAAACCACTTCCACAGGAAGCCTTTGATTATCTTCACTAGAGACTCGAAGTTATTTCTACTTCAAAATGAATGCTTTTGAATGCTAATCTTATATGTCTTATATATACACAAGGAAGAACCATAAGAAGACGATTCAGCCAGGGGGAGCAGCCCCAGATGGAAAGATTTATCAGATGCAGAGGACATAGGCATGGTTCCAAGGGGAGGATATTTATCAGATGTAGAGGACAGAGGCATGGTTCCAGGGGGAGCATGAGTGATATGATTTTAGTATTGCATCAAAGTGTTGCCATCAATGCCAAAGGGGGAGATTATTGATTAAGGTTGGTTGTCATTGATGTCAACCCTTGAAGAAAGCCTCGTAGCACAAAGGTTGGGTAATGGACCCAAGATTGTTTGATGTAAAGATGACTTGTTATTGTCTTGTCATGGTTGATAATAAGTAGAAATGGATGAACTCCAAAAGGGTCCCCTTATGGTGAAATCCCTCACAGGAAGACGCTTTGCGGATTGAGTTATTCTAGAAGTATGGTTAGAGAACCCATGATTATTTGTGTAATAATGAGATTAAGGTTAGTGAATTTGTCATTGAAACTATACTATATTTATAGTGCTTGTCATTCCATTTCTGGTGGTATGCGGAACATCACATAACTCCTCACGGTTAGAGAGTTATGGCCATGAGAATTTGGAGAACCCAGGTTTGGGTAATGGAGCCAAGTTTGTTTGATGGATAATGGTATGTGTTTTGATATATTTGAAGGAAATACTATTGTATATGGATGGTACATGTCATTCCATTTCTGGTGGTATGTGGAACGCCACATAACTCCTCATGTTTTGAGATTTATGGCCTTACGAACTTGGAGGACCCTCTTATGTCATCTAGAAGCCCCAAAAGGTCAAAGTAGTCAAAGTGGTTTAAGAGATTTTATAAGGTAAATAATAAATTGAATTGATGAGTGTACTATAATTCAAAGTGAATACAAAATAAACTATTTAAATAATAAATTTAATGGAGAAATTAGAAGTGGGATAACCCTAAAATAAGGAAAGTGGGCAAAGTGACCTAGAAGATGTTTTTAAGGAAGCTATTTGGAGAGTATAAATAAGAGGCAAGGCTCTCTCATTTTAGACACACTTGAGAATATTGAATAACTATAGGTTTCTAAGGTAACCAAAGGATATCTAAGATGAATTTTTGAGGGAAGATGAAGAAAAGAAGGCCGAAATTCAAGGAAGGATAAATTATTTTGATGAGGCTTTCTAAGGTATGTTATTTACAGGTCATGTTACCATTTTCGAAATAACGTTTTTTCTAGAATGATTCAGGCCATGAAATTTCTATTTCATTGAGGAAACATATCCAAGTATCTATGTTAAAAAATTCAGCTTGTGGGTTGTTGTAGTTTTGGAGTTACACTCCGTGGAAAATAGGGTTTGTGGCTAGTCCTGAAACTAGTCAAAAACAGGTGTTTCAGGTAAAAATGTCATAAATTATTCATAACAGATCCAAATTAAGACCAAATGTGTTGGTTATATTATAGGATTTATTATGATGTGTAATAATTTCAGATATATTCATCAAATATTCCATGCGGGGCATGCTCTACAAGGTCGCTCTCTACAATAATCCAGAATTCAACAAGGTATGCCATTTTTTCTATAACTACTTTTATGAGAGGTTCCAAGTAGTGAAACATGGAGGAATTTAAGAAAACAAACTAAATAACATTTTGTATCAATTTCATATCATTACAGGTACAAAGTTGTGATTATTTCTAGTTAGGGTTGTTGACTAATCCAAAACTAGTCATGTGAGACTAAAGAAAAGTTTGATGTAAATGATAGTCTCTTGTTGTTTAAAGTTAAGGAAGGTTTGCAGGTATGTGATCATATATGTTAGGTCTATTACAAAGTTATAAATCATATTTGGATGATGAAATTGATGAGGTATTTTGGTTGAGGTACAAGTTGGGTACATGGTTGAGACAAGTAGTTGATGAGTTTGCACAAACATGAGGTGTATAGTTGATGATGTTGGTACATATTGATGAGTCATAGTTGATGAGTAGTTGACACATGATTGGTACATACTTGGTACATGGTTGGTTTCACTTGTTTATGGTACAGGTTGATTACAAATTGTTTGGTACAGGTTGGTGCATGGTTGATGCACTTGTTTATGGTACAGGTTGATTACAGGTTGAGGTACAGGTTGATGCATGGTTTAGGTTTATTGGTGCAGGTTTACAGTGGTATATCTCACAGTTATAGTGTGACAATGGTTCCATCATTTTACTTGTGCTTCAAGGCGGTTGGACGAGGCAAGGACATGTGCTTGTAGCCACCTTCCGGTTGTAGCTGGAGAACATATGGGGTTGTAGCCTCCTTCTGGTTGTAGCTATAGAATTAGGGAGTTGTAGCTTCCCTCAGGTTGTAGCCTGAGAAACTAGGGGGTTGGAGTCTCCTTCCAGTTGCAGCTATAAAACAAAGGAAGTTGGTGCTTCCAATGAATGTAATTCTTCAAGACATATAAGAAAAAGTATTCCATGGTTTTCTCCTGATTTGGGTTTCTACTTAAAACACTAGTGTACTGTGTATGTGTGTGATTGTTCATTTCTTATTGCTCATTATTGGATAGTAATTCTACATTGATATAACACTTGGATTATTTGAAGAAAAAGGATTATAATCACGCTATTACTGATTCACCCCCCCTCTCAGTAATCCAACATCCATGTCGCAAGACATGCGTTACCAATCAGCGACAATAATTCAAGAATGTTAAAGATTGTAAAGAAGGATGTTACCCCAAGAAATCTCTCAAATCCTAGTAGCAGCTGGAAACTCTCTACATCTAAGGAGAAGCAAATCTTGACAACAATTAGGAACATATTTGCATCCTAGGAAGTGATAGAAGAGAAACAATTCCATGAGCAACATCACAGAGATCTAGAAGAGACCGACAAGCGATGGAAAACATTTGATGAAGAGCAGAAATACGAACCTGAGAATGAGGAATTTATACCATTCTTGTCACAAGATCCTTTGGGCATTCAAGAGACCAATCAAAAAATAGTAAAATGTTTGAATGACATGATGAAGGAGGACATACAAAGAAATGTTGATGAACAAGCAAACCAAGGGCATCACCACTCTATCCTTCAATAAAGTTGAGGCACCACTCTATCCTTCAATATTTATTGACATCATCACCATTAGAACAACTGGTCTCTCATGTTCTGTCACATGCTAAAATGTATTTTTCAAACTGGAATGTGAGTACATTTGTAATCCTATTATCCACATGGCTACATTGTAAATACTCCTACACTTGAGAAAATGTTTTCTTTTTCTAGGTAGAGTATGAAATTGTAATAAATAAATAAATAAATTAGTAAAGAGAAAAGTAAGCTTAGTTGTGAAAACTATTTTACTTGTGCAATTGGACATAATTTTTTCTTAAAAACTTGGCAAGTGACAGGAAAGACTCACAATAAATTATGCATTCAATTGCTGGTTCTACCTTATATTATTCAAATCATTATATTCATTCTCATGTCGGATGATGTGGGATTCCTTAAGGCCAACCTTTCAACAAATATTTTCCCATCAACTCCAGCACATCATCTGGGATTGATTTTAGAGATGTTCATAAGTACATTAGGAATTGAATACATCAATGACAAGCCTCCTCACCATCAACAGTGGGAATTCATCAAGGTATCTTGATTGACATATCTTACAGGTGACTTGAATTCAACACATTCATTTGTACCTAGGAATATGTACCTAGTAATCTTAACACTCATTAAAATTAATGGTGAGTTTTATCGTGTTGGTTAAAGACATCCATTAATGATTGGTAATACAACGAATTCTCTCTATGTTTGACTTCAGTAAAATTTATTCACATAGATAGAATTGTGCTAAGATGTGGGTTTATGGTGAAGACTATCTGGTTCATGATTCTAACAACAAATTTTAGTTTCTAGTAGCATGCAAAATAAAAAGGGGTGAAATTTTTGCAACATCTTTCCTTGCAACAAAATCAACCACCAACACTCATTTATCATCCCTTGGTTTCAGTTTGGTTTCAACAGTTTAAGTTTGAATAAGTTTAGATTTCTTGCATTTTAAAATTTTTAGAGCATGTACATAATTGAATCTCAATCTTCTTTGTTCATAATAGCATCAAGACATATTTGGAAGTACTATTATTAAATTCATAAACTTCAGTTTCTCCAGTCAACATTATTTTCTTAACTTCAAAGGTTTTTTCTCATTCTGGTATATGAAGACCTATAACTACATTTTTTATATTTGTTGTACAGAGTTTGGATAGTGCTAGCTATTCACTTCTTAGTTCAAAGGTTTATGCACTTAAAAAATATCCTAGATCAGTATATAACCTACCATTTGTACCAGATCCAACAATAGAGCTCCAAAGTTCACGTGTTCATTACATTGGTCCATTCATCTTCAAAATATTTTTTCACCAGTTCAGGTTCATCATACATCTCTGTAAGTATGGAGGACTAACAAATTCCGAGGAGAGTATGTTTTAAATTATTTTAATTTATTAAGAATAAGGGGATTTCATTGTGAAACACTCTTATGCTTGTTGTCTCACTCTTATCCCTCTATCCTACCTCTATACCACTTTGATTGCATCCAATTTTATTACTTAATTATCTCTTCATATGCCAAGCCTTCCTACTCTTACCCTCACATTACACATCCATATCCATACTTCCATACCATCTAAATCTTACTTTATCCATATGGAATATTTCCCATTACATTCATATCACTCTCCACGATGACTCACCTATCAACTATATGGCATCCCTCATATGTTTACTTCTAGAACTAATCATCATTATCCACTAAATTCTCCACATCCAAGTATAATTGTCTTCTTATTTTATAAACAAGGCTAACTATTCTATAATTACCCATAATCTTGCATGAAAATTGTTTATGGATTCGACCATCGAGACTCATTTGGAATCATTGAAGGGATTCCAAATGAGCTTCATCCATATCATTCAAAACTAAATTGTGTGGGACTTCAAAACCATTGACCATTCAAACCATCTCCCATCTAACCTTGCCTGTAGTAATTGTGAAGTGTGGAAGTAAGGGTTTTCTCCTAGTTTAAGTGACTATAGTTGAAAATGGTGATCAATCACCATGAGCCAACATACATGCATTCTCTTAGGATCGTACTGCATTTCGATTCTGATAACAAATTGAATTTTCCCTATTATTTATGAAAAATCTTGGGTAATATGTCAAGTCAATTGAGACGAAACAATGAAACCCTCATAAAAGCGTGTATCATCACGACATGGTGAGAATGTTAATTGTAGCTGAACTGTGTAAAACAAAAAAATCATGGGATAATTTTGTGAGCCAAAATATGTTTAATGCACAACCTAATGAAGTGGTGGTAGGGGACCAAGTAGAGAAGGGTGTTGGCAACGATAAAAATGGTCTTGTGAAGAGAAGTCCACTGGTGGAGCCCTTGTTTATGCCAGTTCCATATTGCAGATTCACTAGAAATATGGAAAGGAAAAGGCTGAATACTTAGGTGATAACCTCCACTCATCAAAAGCAAGAAAAAAAACAATTCCCAATATCTTTAGATAGTAAAGGAGAAGTTGTCAAATATTGGAAGATATCTTTAGAATTACAAAGAAGCATAAGACTACAACTTCAAATCCTACAAGCAAGACACCTCCTAATCCCTATGACAATGTATATGTTGGACATATTGAATCTAATGCATCATCAATTGAACCGGTAGTCAAGATGAAGATGAAGAATTGAAAATTAATGAACTTAAACAAGAGTTCTTGGAATTGACTGTATTGAACAGGTATATACAAAAGGAAAATGATCAATTAAAAATGAAAAGCCAAAGGTTCCAAGAGGAAATCAAGAAGCTATGTTTTGAAAATATGAAAATGCATAAGGTATTCATAAATTCCAGTCAGCCAGTATAGAGAATACACATCGAGAGGATAACCAGGAAAAAAGGGGGTCTCAACATTTTGATTAATGAAGCTGGGCTCTCCTAGAGATTTATGGGATGCTCTCAGTTTTGATTTGTTTTGTGTGGATCCTTCTTGCATGAGGACATGCAAGTAAACAGGTGTGGGGGAGATGTTGGCCTCCCATTTTTCAATGATTTAATACCTCTTTTTCGCACTTCTATCCTGCTTTATAACTGAACATGGCCCTATTATTAAAGATTTCCATTATTTTAAGTTCAAAACCCTCTCAACAAGCACTTGAAGGTAATTGTTGCCCATTTTATCATATTTCCTAAGTTCTTAGTGAATTAAAATGATTTTTTAAACTAATCTTGCTAAGTACGACTTTATCAATTTAGTTCATATACCCCTAGTGCCATTTCGGTACTTGGGTTTGATTGTTAGCATATGTATGCATTCTCAAATGGAAAATGACCACCTGGGTTTTGAAGATCTAGATGCCAAGATGGCATGTGTCCCTTGGTTTGTTCCGAGGTTGCACATGGAAGCCTCTAGACATGGTCAAGGGTTTTCATTTAAAAACTTACCAAATTAGCTACAACTAACTTCTGGTGTGATTTACAGACAAATGAAGAAGAATCCAACAATTCTAGAACATGGGTTTTGTGTAGAAAGGCCTAATTTGATTATTGTGTGGGAAGATTTATGAAATCAAGAAAATTTAGTAATATATGAAGGTTTTCCTAAACTAGGTTTGCCTAGATTTATATTGTATCCCTTTTTCAAGTTATTCAATGAATTTCAGTTCAGATCTATGCTCCATATTGAAGGCTCTATGACAGAAGATTGATTTGGTTGTTTCCCACTTTTTCTATGTTCGTCTGGATGGTTATATGAAATTAGAGGTAGTTCGATTTGATTATTGATTGTAACTATTATTGATACTCTGTTATACAATATTGAAGGATCACTCTTATCTATGCATATGAATACCTTCTTATATAACGATTAGCTCTATAATGTAATGGAGAAACATATGAATATATCATATTAAAGTTATGGACAGTTCCTACGATTTTCCATATATTGTTGTCATATAACAATGTGTATGAATTGATGTGTGCATTGTATATTAAAGACTATGTTCTTTAATATGAATTGTAACTTTGATCATTGGTTTCTATTTGATTATATTTTTGTAAGTAAATAAGCTCGCTCCTAGTTGGTAAGGTCCCACCAACCTAGGATGTGTAGCTAGCTTGTATTTTATGTTATTAGCTTAGTTAGACTCTACATTAACTTGGTTATGATTTGCAACATTAGATATTAGATTTTATATTTGATTTGGATTACTTTGTTAACAATAACTCTTTAACTTGTTTGTATTTAGGAACATTAAAATTTACCTTAACTTTCATTCATGTTTGATTATAATCTTCTGTCAGTTTGATAATTTGTTTGCTATGTTTCCTTTGGGCTGATGCAATTCCAAGAATTTTGGTGTGTTACAGTTATTGGAACTTCGTAAGAGCTAAACTCATCACCATTAAAAGTACTGGAACACTCAAAGTGAAAGAAAGTACTATGAGCCTTCGTAAAGAGCTGGTCTTATGAACTGATAATTGGTTTTATTACTTTGTTTTAAGTGAATGAATATGTTGAGATGAATGACAAGAATCTATTTGAGTCGTAATTGCACAAAGATAAGTAATTTGGATGCAAAAGCACAAAATTACCAATAAAGACTTGTTTTACTTAACATATGTGTTTTAATTCTTTAGTTTGTGTGCTTTATTTAGTTACATATTCCATCACTTGCCTTTCTAAGCTAATAATTCCAAGATTAGGCCAGTGGCATTTTGTGATAGTTCAACTCTTTTGTTGACTGATTTGGATGACAACTTGAAGGGTATTTTACCTTTTCATTTTCATATTTCTTAAAGTTAATATACAATAATTAAAACTCATTAGTTTGACAAGTTATTCATCTCTCGGAGTGCATGAACACTTAGATCTCAAGAGAAATATTTCATCACATGCCATTAATGAAACCCAATCTAATGAACTAATCATTGTTCATAGGTTTAATTTTCGGTCTTGAGTATCTTGGTTCACTCATACATTGAAGTATTAAGTATTCATCGATTAAAAAATATATCATAAGAAAACATATCTATGAATATACCACATGTCTTGACATAGTATGCAGTGCCCATGTTCATCTTGATATAAATCAGTGAGTGCAAGATTAAGGTGTCTAAGATTTAATTTTGATTTCATTGGATTGGTTTGTGATTTGGATTGATCATGTTAACATAGGTTAGAATGGGATAGAATAGGATTTTATAGGAATTAGTTGTTAAAACGGGTTAGAATAGGATAGAATAGGCTTTGATCCTGCATTTCCTGTGCTTTCATACCGAAGTCTATGAACTCCCAGATTGATAGATTTAATGTCCATAAATCAACATATAATTTGACCGACACTCTATGTGGGTTATTTCACCTCCAAGTGATATCCTAGGTTCTATTAGGTGGTTTTGTGCAAATGAGATGGATCTGGGGGCTTTGACTATGGTTGGGAAAGGGATATAGGTCCTATGCCATTAAAATACAGTTTTAGTGCATAATGTTTTATTTTGAAACATATCAGAGGAAGTTTTAAACGATTATTATTCTATTTAAAAATAACACATGCCTGCTTTATAACATGTGTTTGTTCCCGTGAATTAAAAAAATAGCCAGGATTGTCTCTTTTCCTCTACATGTTGGATGAGGTGGCTTTGTCTTATCTTTAGAGTGACAAACCTAGTAGTTTGGACTACATAAACAAATACACACTCAATTTTGCAACTCCTCATTATTATCTTTGTATTTGACAAGGTTTTTAAACATGGTCCACATATTCATGATTGATGAAATTGCACAAACTTATAAATCCATGTTTGCAATTTCCAAATATATATATATTTTTTAAGAAAAAAACATTGTTATATATATATATATATATTTATTTTTATATATCATAATTCTAAAATACACAGTTATTTGTTTTTATTGTAAATTTTTGTGTCCTTGTCCATTCACAACAAAACATATATGGTGCACAAGTACATACTAAAATCTACACACACACACACAAATTATTAGTTATGTTAAGACCCTAAAACCTGGTCTCAAAACTTGACCTTGTAATTTCAAGGACTCACTTACTTTATTAACTTTAAAAAATATAAAATGAACATAAAAAAATGAGAAAATATTAGTCAAAAAGAACTAGTTATTATCTACAGCTGTACAAATTTGTTTCAAGAAATTCCATCATTGAAGTACTAAATGACATCTTATTGCTAACATTTGCATTATATTTTATATGAAAAGTAACACACTATTATTAGAAGAACATGATTTATATTGGGATATACAATTTTTTCATAAATACAAGTTATTTATATTTTAGAATCTAATTTGATTTCCTACTTTTCATCCTTTTACAACATATTCTAATAAGTTGTGCATGTACCTCGATTAATTACTCATAGTCAACATAATGTTGTTTTTTGGCATATTTACATTTCAAATAATGTGTCATGGGAGGGAAGCATTAGCTTGTGCTAGCCATTGTGTGTATTATTTCATGTGCTTTCATTTCATTATATTTGGAGAAGCATATCCTTATTTGCTTCGACATGGGAAAGTATGATTTTATAGGTATATAGAGTAGGTTTCTAACCTAATTTATTTCCCATCATATGCTACCTTTTCTGTATGCCCAAGAATATTTTTGTATAATAGACTAGGAAATATTAATAAACTCACATACAGTTAAGAGGGTTTCACCCACCTAGGAGGATGATAAACCCTAAGATGCCTTCTCAATTTTCTTGATCATGAAAATAAATTTATCTAATAAATATAATTATTGTTATTCACTTATTTACATTGGTATC
>JASDQU010108240.1:178060-189919 GCA_032191745.1 Picea mariana | reverse complement strand
TTTTTCATAAATACAAGTTATTTATATTTTAGAATCTAATTTGATTTCCTACTTTTCATCCTTTTACAACATATTCTAATAAGTTGTGCATGTACCTCGATTAATTACTCATAGTCAACATAATGTTGTTTTTTGGCATATTTACATTTCAAATAATGTGTCATGGGAGGGAAGCATTAGCTTGTGCTAGCCATTGTGTGTATTATTTCATGTGCTTTCATTTCATTATATTTGGAGAAGCATATCCTTATTTGCTTCGACATGGGAAAGTATGATTTTATAGGTATATAGAGTAGGTTTCTAACCTAATTTATTTCCCATCATATGCTACCTTTTCTGTATGCCCAAGAATATTTTTGTATAATAGACTAGGAAATATTAATAAACTCACATACAGTTAAGAGGGTTTCACCCACCTAGGAGGATGATAAACCCTAAGATGCCTTCTCAATTTTCTTGATCATGAAAATAAATTTATCTAATAAATATAATTATTGTTATTCACTTATTTACATTGGTATCGGAGAATAACTAGCGTGCATACTAACCCTTTTTAGTTATACACTTTCCTTGCAAGTATATTAATTATAACACCAAAGGAAAAGAGGTCAATAAACCCCACATTATCTTATTTTTAGTGCTAATTATCTAGTTATTTTATTTATTATTTCCAATCAACTTAATAAACTCTCATATAAACATTAAATATCTAATTATAGGAACAATTAACATTCAATTTGTTAATTAACTTTGTGTCCTACTTACATCCCTCCTTGTACCCCTTTGCCAATTTTCCCCCTTTTTCTAAAATTAAGAGATGATTCCAAGTCCCTTCCAAGATTCTTAGATTAAGCCTTGTCGCTTGTTGTAATATAGTACTTCACTTTAATTATCACACTACAATACACTTAGATTTAGTAATAACTTAGTAATGTAGATATTATGTAATATGCATTAATATCTTAAATTTAAATATCTCAAGTATAATTAGTAGTTTCTAAAATGAATTAAGTCCAATCCAATAATGGAAATCAAAGAGGGGTGCACTAGTTAATAAATACCCTACCACATTCATTCCTAGTGGGTGTCTTAAAATTACTTGAAATTTGAACAATATATCACTTGGTAATAAAGGGGGCGAGGGGTATTTTAATATATCTATGGATATAGGTACTTAGGGGGTGTTTTTTATTTACCTATATGGGTATGGATATAGGCATTTTAGAAGGAATGGGGAGGAGGAATCCTAGTCTAGTCTAAGAATGGATTGAGAAACATTAAATGATCTTATCACATTTCTTCAATGAGAAACATTTTGGTAGTTATGGTTAGCCAATTTAATTGAGACTCTGTTGAAGGTTTTGGAAAAAAAATTGGAATTTATTAAAAGAATGAAACAACACCAAGTAAAAAATATCTTCAAGGAAAACCATAAATCTTTTATTTGAATTCTTAGGGAAACTATTAATTACCCTTACAATACATTATAGTTTAAAATCCAAGTACAAACTTTTATAGAACATAGGATACATTTTAGGATTGGTTCAATACCAAGAAAGGTTGGTGTAGTGGGGGTTTTGGTGCAATTGTGCACTCAAATTTCCTTATTATCTAGTTATAAATATAAAGTAGAAAAATAAAGGAAATGGGACAAACCTACAATAAAATGYTTCAATCTACAASCATAAATGAAAAATGTAAGATCATTAAAGCATGTAATTAAATGATAAAACAAAATTCAAATCACAAATTTTGGAGGGAAGAAGCAATGCTTGATTTTATTCCAATGGAAGGAGATATAAAATATGTAATCCATCACATTGGAAGAAAATGCATCTAAAAGTGGGCTCCATTTATCTCCATGGGAGGGTCCTTTAACCCCATTGTATACTTAATCTCAATCTTTGGTGTATGTGGGTAGCATGTTCCTTTGTGGATGGACATATCTAAGGGACAAAAAGAAATATAGAGGGAAAGAACGCTATAACGAGAGGTTAGGAAAGATGGTTTCCTAATTCTCTAATCTCATTCCTCCAACATAACTCTAATACGAATTCCTCATGTTAGTCCCTAAAGCTGTCCTTGACTGCTAAGGGAAATCTAGGGAACCTCAGTTATTGCAATGGTTTTATGTTTGTAGGTATTTTTTAGGTTTTGGATTGGTTTATAGGTCAAGTAGGGAATGAAAAAGACAATAAGAGTTTCTGGTTACAAAATCAAGTTTCCACCACACATACTTAGTCAATGGTTTTCAATATGACGAGCTAGATAAATAAATATATCAATAAAATAAATAAACTATAAGTTCACAATTTGTTTACTCACACAAAAATTTCTTGATCCTAAATATAATTTAGAAACAAGAATAAAGTACTTGAATACAATTCCTGTAGCAAATAAGCAATCAACAAAATCATTACTGGATTTCAAACACTAACATGGTACATCAAATTATTTTCAAAGACATATATGAATTCAAGTAAGAAAAGAAATAATATAAGACAAGATGAGGTAGTCTAACCATCATATATCCTTTTCCATTGAGTGTATTATGTAGTAGGTTCAAAATTTTACAATCAGAGACAATACGTTTTTGCACTTCCTCTTTCAACCCCCCAACTCTGTCAAAACAACTTCTTATTTATGCCTAAAGTTGGTTTCAATAGATCCTAAAATATAGATATAGCTCTGATTTATTCCATATTCTTTGTTAACATATATGAATCATATCCCATTACATTAAATCTAGAATGATATATTCTACCACCTGTTTTAATTTTTTCGGAGACATAAATTTCTGGAAAATTCCATTTTGATCAGACGCATATTTCTCCCAAACCATTAAGAAATTTCGAAAACCACCTGCAATCAAGGTACACACAATCATTATGGAAGTGGGGTTTTAAGGGTTTTGGAAGATTCTTTATAGTTGGATCAGAAATAGAGCCCTAAATTATCTTCCTGGAACAATGATGGGAACTGATAATTTGCATATATCATGAGCTTCTCTTTAAATTTTTCTGTAACTGCAAATTTTGTTGTTCAAGTTTATAATTATATGTATTCAAATATTCTATTATTCCTTTATAATGTATATATTCCTGGCTTGCAGTTACCATTCTTGTTTCAGTCTTTCCTTGTTCTTGATCATCTACTAGAGATGGTTTATTTTCTTTTAGAGAGGGATCAAACAACATTTGTATTTTAATATGAGTTTATTCAAAGATATGGTTCTTTTTCTATAGGGGATGCATGTAGGCTACTTACCTTTGTTTCCTTTAATCTATTTTTCTCTCGAATATCTTCTAATAATATCCTAGTTAGGTTCTGTAAATTCTTGTTTAGAGGCAGAGGATTCGAGTGACAGGCTCCATCTTGATTTCTTCTTCTTGTTAAAATTCAATTTTCATTTTACTTGATCTAGTTCATCTAGCCACAAGGGATACTTCCTTTAATTTTGTAGATCTTTTTGAAGTACTTCCTTTCCCTTCTGAAGCTTTAGGTTTCTCTTGTTTTACATCGTGTTCATTCAACCCTAAAGAGATCAATAACTTCCTCCATGTCACTTGAACCTCTCTTAATGCATACAGAACCAACATTTTGATCAAACCTTGATGAAATAAAATCTTATGGGCAGTTCGAGGATGACTCTGCACCCTCTTAGCCATTTTTGTCAAACCTTTTAATAGGTAAAAAGGTAGACTCATCTCTGTGTCTCCATTTAGATGCATACAAATTCTCATATGATAACGATAAGCATAAGAAAGCCTTACCTCACCTTTTATATACCTCTGTACCATTTTCAAAATGCCTTTACATTCCTCCTTTATCTATTTACTTGATATTCCTTGACTCCGGTCGAGATCATGGTAATCTGGGACCAAAAATTGATTGAATAAATCTGCAGGAAATTGACTTTTCTTCCAACATCTTTCACCCTACATAGGAAAGTGACATGTTGCCCATGTTAACTACTCTGTGACATAAACTAATACATTCCCCAACCGAGTTTTAAAACCATCAAATTTCTTTGCAAAGAGCATTGAAACCTCCTCATGGTCTCCCCGGAAATTGTAGCAGCATTCAAACCAACCTGCATTGATGATTTTTTGCATAATCTCAGGATATGCTTCTATAAATTCACCCCCTATCGTTTCCATATGGATAACCTAACTAAATTTCTTGGGAGCCATCACACTAACTGTGATTTCTGTCAAAATTCTAGGGTTTGAATTTGATTTATCTTTAGAAATTCCTACACAAGAAACTGATATGGAAAGGTTCCTTCGGCTGAAAAACATTTTTAGGCTCCCAATCTAGTTATACAAATTCATTTTCAAAATTAAATTATAACTTTGAGTGCTTGAGATCATGACCTGAAACCCAACTTTAGTGGATGCATTAACAATACATACTTGTGTTCATTAAATGATAGCCCTATATTGAATCATCATTTTGACGATAGTCACCACTGATGCATGATTCTATGCATGATCCTCTACATGATCTTGTGACAATTAACATGATTTTCGGGACCAAGACAAATTAAAAAATGATGGGTTTAGGTGCTACAAGAATGACAACATTCTTATAGCGACTCTGTCTCTCTTTAAGGTTAAAAAAACTTTTAAAATTTGACTAGAATTTCTGATAGGACATACTCAAACCATGTAAATATTCAAATATATCTCAATAAAAGAATATGAAACTAAACTCAAGCAAAGCAAGAAACAACCAAAAATTATAAAAGAAAAGTGTATAGGGAACTTGATACAAACAAATGTACGATGAAACTGGATTTTTTGGAATTGAGAAGATATGAATGAATTTATTAATAGCATAGGCTAAAAATCAAGGGTAAGAGGTTATAGTATGTCTAAGGAATAACATTGGCTTGTTCTGGGGGTAATGTTTTGTGATAAAACATTAAGAACCATGCAAACCAATGCCTTCCTTTCTCACTTTATCAGTTTTGAATATCCACCCTTTTTCTGTTTCCAATGGCTTTGATCTCTGCTTTATTTCAGATCAATCTTGCATACTGAAATATCAAAAGAAAGAACTAATTGTGGACTAGTGTATCCATTGGGCTTGGAGTCCTTATTCTTGCAAACTGAAAACTTGACACTACTTTCACACTACAAATTGATCCTCGAACTGAAACCAACATGCTAAAAAATCTTATTTATGTACAACTCCTACACAACTAACCAATCAACTTCTTGATCATGTGACATCAAACTTCCAATGAAGTCATGAAATCATTTGACTAACTATAATTATTGTATGCAACTAATTGATAAAATGATGAAAAAACATAATAGATACAACATAAATCTAATGGAAAACTCAAAATTACTGTTGCATTTAAGTAGCATACCAAAGTTGTGATGTTTGGGACCCCTGAAGAAACTTTCTCCATACAAGCAGCCATTGGGTCATGAAAAACATGGAAATTTTCCAACTGACTTAAAAGACTAAGTTGCTCCTCTATAATTTATGCTCCATTGACAAGACTATTATCCTCTTGTCCTTCTTGAAACAACTCATGAACATCATGCACCTCATAATAGTCAAGAGAAACAACATTCTCTTGAACCCGTTGATAACTTTCTTGGAAAAAAAGTTCTTTAGAAGCATGGAAAACAACAACATTGTCATGAGAGTCAAGAGACTACAATATAGCTTCATTAATTTCAACAATAGGAACAACATGTTCAATGAGATATTGTTTGTGTTGAATTGTTTCTTCTTGCTCTGGCTGATTGGATGGTCTTTGGGTAACTTCTGCTGGTAGCACTACATCTTGTATATAAACCACTATGTTTCCTTTGCTATCCTCCAAAGAATATGATCCATAAATATCATATAATGGCTCAAAGATATGAGTTTCAATGCATGTTATTGTATAAATTTGTTCATCAAAACTATGCTCTAACTCTGAACCATAACTTTCATATGTAGGATCTGATTCTTGATTTTTTATAAGTTTGTTGATTTCATGGAAATGATGATAAAAATGTTTCATAAAAGGATATTCTCGGTCTAATAATGCAATATCATCTTCATATGCATCATAAAATGATGTATTTGAATAAATATATGATGATAATGATAAAGATTTTTGTTCTTCTTTCATTATAAATTGATTTTTACTTTTAGGAGTAGAGATCAACCTTTCATCCCATAACTCCCCACCAACACCTTCATATTTATCATTAATGATTGACTCAAAAGATGTCTGAATTGACGTAAAATATGAAAAATCAACCAAAAATTTCTCTTGATTCCTAGAAATTTCTGAATAAATGTGCATGTCTTCATCATTTCCAAGAGGAAGACTATCAATCTGTCTATAACATTCTTGAACTTGCTCACAAGAAAAAGAAAGAGGAATACTATTCTATTTCAAGTTTTTCATTTCCTTTTCTCTATAATAAGAACAATATTCCCTATGATGTAGACTTGACTCAAATGTTTCACAATAATTTTCAAACAAATCTCAGCAAGAAAGTGTTTTCTACAATGATTATGAAATCATGTATGAATTTTTTCAAAGAAGATATACTTCCAAGAGGTAAATATATGTACCATTGTCTTCCATCACCTTCGAGAGAATACATGAACATTTTCATCAATACATCCTCATGATGTATATCTAGTTGATTCATATATTGATGAACTTTAATGAGGTTTTGCACAGTATTTTCCTCATCCTTTTCCTTGAATATAGGAAGAAAATATAAACATTCTATGATATGAGGCGCCGTATTTGGAAAACCAAGGATTGCTAGAAATTCAAAAGGTGCAAACCTCCGAGACAAAAATGGCTTCCATGGCCTTCAACATTCCGAATCAGTGGAGTCTCCAGTGAGTTCTTCCTTCATGGAGTCTCCAGGTGAATGATTGCATTCAAATTGATGTCCACTTCCTATTCACCATCAAGAAGAGGATCTAGATATTTTCATTCTCCGAGGGAAAATGTTTTCGTTCCTTCATCCCCAACAATGGCGCCAAAAGATGTTAGTCTCTAAAGTTATCCTTGACTACTAAGGGAAATTTAGGGCACCTTAGTTATTGCAATGGGTTTATGTTTGTAGGTCTTCTTTAGGTTTTGTATTGGTTTATAGGTCAAGTAGGGAATGAAAAAGACAATAAGAATTTTTGGTTACAAAATCAAGTTTCCACCACACTTACTTAGTCAATCATTTTCAATATGATGATCTAGATAAAGAAATATGGAAATAAAAGAAGGAAACTATAAGTTCACAATTTTTTTACTCACTCAGAAAATTATTGATCCTAAATATCATTCAGAAACAAGAATAAAGTACTTGAATACAATTCGTGTAGAAAATAATTAATGAGAAAAATCTTTACTAGCTTTCAAACACTAACATGGTACATCAAATTCTTTGCAAAGACATATATGCATTCAATTAAGAAAAGAAAGAATATAAGACAAGATGAGGTAGTCTAACCAGAATATAGCCTTTTCCATTGAGTGTATTATGAAGTAGGTTCAAAACTTTACAATCAGAGACAATATGTTTTTGCACTTCCTCTTTCAACCCCCCAACTCTGTCAAAAAACTTCTTATTTATGCCTAGATTGGTTTTGATAGATCCTAAAATATAGATATAGTTCTTATTTAGTCCAAAATATTTGGTAACATATAGGAATCATATTCCATTCCATTAAATATGGAATGATATATTCTTCCACCAAATTGTTTTTTTTTAGAGACAAAAATTTATGGAAAATTTCGTTYTRATYAGACGAGTATTTCTCCCAAATCATWGGGAAAGTTAGAAAACCTCCCTCAAATAAGGAAATGCACGCATTCCAGAAGTGGGTTTTTAAGGGTTTTGGAATATTCTTTACAGTTTGATCGAAAATGGAGCCCGAAATTCTCTTCCTCGAACAATGACGAGAACTGATAATTTCCATATATCATGAKATTCTCTTTAAATTTTTCTGTAACTGCAAGTTTTGTTGTTCAAGTTTATAATTCTATATCTTCAAMTCTTCTATTATTCCTTTCTAATTTTTAGATTTTTGGCTTGCAATTACCTCCCTTGTTTCAGTTCTACCTTCTTCTTGATCATCTACTTGAGTTGGTTTATTTTCTTTTAGAGAGGGATAAAAAAACATTTAGAGTTTAATCTAATTTTATTTGAAGCTCTGGTTCTTGGTCTAGAGGGTATGCATGCATGTTTCTTACCTTTGTTTCCTTTACTCTATTTCTCTCTTGAAAATATTCTAATAAGATTCTGTTCAGGTTCTATAAATTCATGTTTAGAGGAAAAGGATTTAGGCTCCAGCTTGATTTTTTCTTCTCGTTGAAATTCAAGTTTCCTTTTACTTGATTTGGTTCATCTAGCCATAAGGGAGACTTCCTTCAACTTTGTAGAGATTTTTGAAGTACTTCCTTTCCCTTTTGAAGCTTTAGGCTTCTCTTGTTTTTTCTCTTGTTCATTCAACCCTAAAGAGATCAATAACTGCCTCCAGGTTGCTTAAACCTCTCTTAATGCATAGCGAACCAACATCTTGATCAAACCTTTATGAAATAAAMTCTTATGGGTAGTTTGAGGATGAMTATGCACCCTATTATCCATTTTGGTCAAACTTTCTARCAGSTAAATAKGCAGACTCATCTTYRTTTCTCCATGTATATGCATGAAAATTCTCATATGATAACGATAAGCATACAGAAGCMTTCCCTCACCTATTATATACCTCTAGAAAATTGTCAAAACTCCTTGCCATTCCTCCTTTATCCATTTACTTGATATTCCTTGACTCAAATCAAGATCATGGTGTTCTGGGACCAAAAATTTATTGGATAACTCTACATGCACTTGACTTTTTTTCCACCATTTTTTTCCTTGCACAGGTAAGTGACATGTTTCCCCTAATTGTTTCCTTTACTCTATTTCTCTCTTGAAAATATTCTAATAAGATTCTGTTCAGGTTCTATAAATTCATGTTTAGAGGAAAAGGATTTAGGCTCCAGCTTGATTTTTTCTTCTCGTTGAAATTCAAGTTTCCTTTTACTTGATTTGGTTCATCTAGCCATAAGGGAGACTTCCTTCAACTTTGTAGAGATTTTTGAAGTACTTCCTTTCCCTTTTGAAGCTTTAGGCTTCTCTTGTTTTTTCTCTTGTTCATTCAACCCTAAAGAGATCATAACTGCCTCCAGGTTGCTTAAACCTCTCTTAATGCATAGCGAACCAACATCTTGATCAAACCTTTATGAAATAAACTCTTATGGGTAGTTTGAGGATGACTATGCACCCTATTATCCATTTTGGTCAAACTTTCTAGCAGGTAAATAGGCAGACTCATCTTCATTTCTCCATGTATATGCATGAAAATTCTCATATGATAACGATAAGCATACAGAAGCCTTCCCTCACCTATTATATACCTCTAGAAAATTGTCAAAACTCCTTGCCATTCCTCCTTTATCCATTTACTTGATATTCCTTGACTCAAATCAGGATCATGGTGTTCTGGGACCAAAAATTTATTGGATAACTCTACATGCACTTGAATTTTTTTCCACCATTTTTTTCCTTGCACAGGTAAGTGAGATGTTTCCCCTATCGAGTGCTCTGTGACATAAATTAATACATTTCCCACCTAAGTTTTAAAACCATCAAATTTATTTGCAAAGAGAATTGAAACCTCCTTGTGGTGTCCATGGAAAATGAAGGAGAATTCGAGCCAACTTGGATTGATGAATTTTTTGCATAATCTCAGGATATGCTTCCAACAATTCACCCCCTATCGGTTCTGTAATACCCCTAGGATGAACCCCAAATTGTAAATGTAAATGTAAGAATGGTTATAAGCTAGTGAGTTATTGATATAATTTTGCATGCACCTTCCATGGTATAGTACACACATGTATTACCCTCTAAAATGATGAAGTGTGCACATTACAGGATATTGCGCGCAACAAACTTAAGTGCGTGGGATTTTGGGGCCAGTGACCCTTTTTTGTATATGTTGTGTTGTATAGACTGGTGAGCCAATTATTATAATCTAGGAGGCTTATGTGTTGAATTAGGTCGAAGAGCCTAGATGCTAAAGGCCAGTGAACCTAATTTTGTATATGTAAATACTCATATCATTAATATAATACATCATTGCATGTAGGCCGACCATGATAAAAGAGTATGGGTGATTAAACTCCACTAGTTAGGGAAAGGGGGGACAAAAGTTAAGGATAAGGGGCTAATCTTGGGAGCTTAAGCGAAAAAGGAATATTCTATTACTATTCCTTAAAATATAAAGTTTGGATAATTATTTTATCCTAAGTTCTAAGAATGGTGACACGTGGACCAAAGTATCTCTAAACATGACAAGTGTCAAGTTGGGAACATGCATACATATAGCTTGGACTTAGTTCATTTTTCTATAATTTTCCATCAATATTCACTCACTCATGCATCTATCCTTTGTACCTTCCTATACTTATTTCCATACCCATATCCATACCTGTACCTGTACCTGGTTAGTTGGGGAGCTAGACTGAAGAGGCGGGTTGTCAGACCCATGAGAAATTCTCTCTAGGGGAGAGAATTTCTAGGAAATGATTTCCTAAAGGTGCTAAACTGCATCTACAGGGCTCTGAGACTTATCCGACCTGTTACTATAGCCCTGGAAGGGAAGTGGGGCAGACGAGGGGCTGTTGAGTAGATAAGGGGCACACTTCTTGGGGTGGGATAAACATGTGGGGGATGAGGGACTGTAGGCTGCTAGTTTGAGTTGGCACCTATGACATAGTCTTTCCTGTTGTCTAAGATACATTATCCCCGTATAAAATGGCCTGTGATCAATATTTAAAATCCGATTTGAAATCTCACAAAAACAAAAACTACATTCCGTACTCTTTCCAATGAAATTTGTCCCACGTCATTTGGATTCTCTATGAAGAAGTTATGACTGTTTTACCCGGAACACATGTTTATTGACTAGCTTCAAGACTGGTCACAAACCCTATCTTCCACAGAGTGTATCTCCATAGTTATAGCGAATCAAGAGCTAAAATTTTTACCAGAGGTACCTTGATATGTCTTCTCAATACCATAACGATTTCACCATATGAATAGTTCTAGAAAAAATGTTATAGAAAAAATGGTAAGATGACCTGAAAATAACATACCTTAGAACACATCACCAAAAGACTTCATCCTCCCTTGAAATCCGGCCTTCTTTACTTCTTATTTCCTATGAAATTTGAATTGCATCAAAATGAATGTATAATGATGTTTATTTATAACATTTATGTCACTTCATTTTAACATTAGGGCCGATCTGACACTTTCTTATTTTGTAATTCTTTTCTTTAATTATCTTCAGGTCCTACATGTACTTCCTTCTTCAATTCACTTTGTCATATTCAAAAAATCATTTCTCCTCAACCATGAGGAGCCATGTGACGTGCCACATACCACTGAAAACAAAATGATACATACTATCCATTCATGGGTGTTTTATATGCATGTGCATTGTCCTTCATGTCCAAATACCTTTATCAATCTTGCTGTCCAAAACCCATGACTAGGGTTGACATCAGTGACAACAACCAATCTTCCAACAATATCCCCCTTTGTCATTGATGGAAACACTCATGATCCCCCTATCATCATGGTCCCAATTTCTCTCCCCCTTTGACATCAATGGAAAAGGTTAGGGTTGCTCCCCATGAGTTTAATGGAAAAATGTAACTCCTTTGGGGCTGCTCCCCCTGAACATGTGGCACTCAATAATACTTCATCCTTATTTTTGGTCTTTGGGACTTTTTCTTCCTTAGAATCCTTTTGTGTGGCTTCTGTCTTCTCTCTCTTC
>JASDQU010108240.1:161985-172511 GCA_032191745.1 Picea mariana | reverse complement strand
AACAATGAACAATAGTATAAGAGTTACACCAATACACCACAATACACCATGCACAATATATGAGAAATAATCAATAGTTATTGTTCAAGGGAAGTGACGACTTCCAAAGGTAGCTACAGCTTCCAAATGTAAAGGGAGGGATAAACCTCCAAGAGAAAGATACAATCATCCAATATCAAGAGAGAGTTGAACTCTCCATCCTTTCCCCTTCCTTCCACCCAATAATATATGAGAAATAATAAAACTTTACATTAAATCATCACTATCAACCAATCATCACATAGAACCTGATAATGCCTCTTGAGACTTCTTCAATTTATGACATTATTCAATTCTTAGAGTACTCTGATCCTATATATAATATTACTCAATGTATTCTCTGAAACTCCTCCAATTTTCACTCCTTGAATCCTCCCCAAAAAGAAGTTATAGAAATAATGGTAGACTTTATTCAATTCTGGTCTATTCAGGAGACCGAACTTGTACAGAATGCCCCGCGCTCAATATTTAAAATCCAATTCTAAAAATTACACAAAAGAAGATACAGTCCCTACTATTTCCAATGAAATTTGTCCCACGTCATTTGGATTCTTGATGAATAACTTATGACTGTTTTACCTAGAACACTTGTTTATTGACTAGCTTCAGAACTGGTCACAAACCCTATCTTCCACATAGTGTATCTCCATAATTATAGCGAATCAAGAGATGAAATTTTTACCAAAGGTACCTTGATATGTCTTCTAAATAACATAGAGATTTCACCATCTAAATCATTCTAGAAAAAAATTTATAGCAAAAATAGTAAGATGACCTAAAAATAACATACCTTAGAACACATCACCAAAAGACTTCATCCTCCCTTGAAATCCGGCCTTCTTTACTTCTTATTTCCTCTAAAATTCGACTTGCATCAAAATGAATGTATAATGATGTTTATTTATATCATTTATGTAAGTTCATTTTAACATTAGGGCTGACCTGACACTTTCTTATTTTGTAATTCTTTTCTTTAATTATATACAGGGCCTACATGTACTTCCTTCTTCAATTCACTTTGTCATCCTCAAAAATTCATTTCTCCTCAACCATGAGGATCCACGTGACGTGCCACATACCATTGGAAACAACATGATGTATACTATCCATTCATGGGTGTGGTATATGCATGTGTATTGTCCTTCATGTCCAAATACCTTTATCAATCTTGCGGTCCAAAACCCATGACTAGGGTTGACATAAATGGCAACAACCAATCTTCCAACAACATTATTATGTATGCATTTATTTTTATAGGTTTTTCCTGTGTGTGGTTCATACCTTCTTTTATATTTATGAGTAATGCCTATCTATGCTGCATGTATATGTTTAATGTTATTTCCATATGAATATGTGCATTTACAGAATGTATCTGTCTATTTTAAGTTATATATATAAAGTTCTGGAAGAGTATCTGTGTGCATATGTATGAAAGCATGAAATATTTTCGGTGTCATGACCCAACCTGGGTGGATAGGTATGTTACAATATCGTATTAGAGCTCGAGTTTTCATCACTAAGCCTGGATGGGATGAGAAAATTGAATTGAAGCAAAATTTCATAGAGAATTGATTTCAAAGTGGCCAAATTTCAAGTTACAGAGCCCCAATTTCTGTTGTTAAATTCATGGGAAAATTGAGAAATTTGGCCAAGTAGTGAGATATTCCTAATTTAATATCTGTTTTAGCAAATTCAGACCTAGACTTGGTCAAATTTGAAGTTACAGGGAAGCCATGATAGATGGATTGAGATTAGTTGATTAAAATTCTCAATTCATGAATTGAGTTTGGGAAAGATTCATTCCAAGGATGTCAACCATCAATGATTTGTTTTTGTAGAGGTTGAATTGGTGTTATCAGGGTGAAATTGAACAAATCTCATAGTTGTAGAATGTCTATGCTAAAAATTGGAAAAAAATTAGGTAAAAGCCCCAATTTCTGCAGTGGAATTCACGAGGAATTGATGCGCATAAAAATGAATGTGTGCAGGTGGGTGCACTAAAAATGCATGATGCACAGTGCAAATCTTGTGATATGTGGAAAAATATTTGCATGCGGGTGCATGCGCTAAAATTTGGCGCTGCGCGGTGCAAAGTGGCATTGCGCGGAAAAATATTGGCACGGGGGTGCACGTGCTATAATTTGGTGCTGCGCGGTATAGAGTGGCATTACGCAAAAAAATATTGGCGTGCAGGTGCGCACACTAAAATTTGGCACTACGTGATGCAGAGTGGCATTGGAGGAAAATATTAGCATGCATGTGCGCACACTAAAATTTGGCGTTGTGCAATGAAGAGTGGCATTGCGCGAAAAATATTGGCGTGTGGGTGCACGCATTAAACTTTGGCGCTGCGTGGTGCAGAGTGGACTTGAAAGGAAAATATTGGCGAGCGGGTGTGGGTACTTAAAATTTGGTACTATGCAGTGCATAGTGGAATTGCACAGAAAAAATTGGCAAGTGGGTGTGCGCACTTAAAATTTGGTACTGCGCAGTGTAGAGTGGCAATGCGTGAAAAATATTGGTGTGCAAATGTGTGCACTTAATTTTGGTGCTGCGCGATGCAGAGTGGGAATGCACGAAAAAAATTTACATGCAGGTGTGCGCACTAAATTTAGCGTTGCACAGTGCAGATTGAGTGGCACATGTATAATACTGGCATGTGCGGTGTGCACACACATAATAATGGTGCATGTGGTGTGCACAATATTGATAGAGCGTTGAGGAATTTTGTTGGTGCGCGCACAATGTGGGTATATGTTGTCATGTGACATTTAGTTAATGGTGTGCATAGAGTAATGGTGCATGGTGGGGGCGTACAAAACTTTGGCATGGTGCAACACATAGAGTGAAATGCACGCAGAATATTAACGTGTGACACAGAAATGGCACACAACATGTATTAGAGCATGAATCAAAATTGTGAACGGTGGATATTGGCGCACGACACAAAATTAGTGTGCACCATTTATTGTCGCGACAAAGAAGTGATCCACACTGGTTATAGGTGCGCATAGCATGCACTACCTTATGGTATTTCTACGCATGCTAAATATGGGTGTACATGTTCAAATTTGTGTGCGCGAAGTCATTTGGATGGTCTACAACAACAAAAAATCAACGAATTTCTACGACATTCTATACTATTTGAAGGTCATCTTTTTGCAGCATGCTTTTGAGGCCCTAAACAATGTTTTTAGCTACTGAAAAACCCTAAGAAGAGAGTGTACCAAGGTATAAAGTGGTACACTTTGTCTCTATAGCTCAAATAAAGGATCCCGGAGAGAGATTTCTAATGGTGTAAATCATTTGTCAAACAAATCTTTTATGAGGAAGTTACAGGACAAATAATGGAGGGTAAATTTTAAGATCCAACTAACTTAAAAGGGCCATAACTTTCTGCTCCAGAATCAGTTTGAGGCGCAGGAGTAGTATATGGAAAGCTATTTAACCACATAAGACATTAATAAAGATGAATTAAAATTTTGGGCATGTTAAAAATGTTTAATATGGCAAAGAATGTACATGTAGCATTCCAGACCAAAAACACGAATTGGCCTAGAACTTCAGTAGGCGGTAACTAGCAGCCCAGAACCCAAAAGGATGTGAAACTTGGAAAGGCTGTCCAACATATATATATATATATATATATATATATATATATATGAAGAAAAAAAATTGAGCTCCTACTAAAACTCCAATGGAGTAGGAGAAAAAATGTATAATTACCACACAGATTAACACCAAGTTGAAGTGTGAATAGGAGGAATTAATGGACAATTTTCAAATGACCATAAATTTATGCTCAAGAGTTAGAATTGAGAAAGGGAGAAGTCATTAAAAAGGTATTGGATATAAGAGTCTAATTATCCACCCAAAAAATTGATTTGGGAAGTTAATTTTCACAAGTGATCAAGAGAATAATTCTGATGCATTATTGGAACATAATTGTACATAATTTCATAAATTTGTTAAATTATTTATGCTAACAAATTTTGTTGGCTGCACATTTTTGCAGAGTTAAGAAATTTTAGTTATTAAGAGGTGATAATGTTGAAATTTATTTAAATATAAGAAGAGGTACTCAAGAAAGAGTGCTATGACAAAATCTTTCAGAAGATGATCAAAAGACAAGACTACAAAATGTTAAGTTATGAATCTGGGTGCAACCATAAAGTCTTGGGAAGCCACTACAAGAAGTCTATTCATGTTAGTCAAGTACTCAATGGAATCTAGGAAAAGGAATATATCATTTAGTGAATGAATTAGTGAAATTACATTCACTCCCAAAGAAACCAAGATACAGATTAAGCAATAAATTGGAGTCAAATTTAATATAAAAGTGATTTACTATTAGAATGATAGTAATCATATAAAGAAAGAGGATTAATGCATATATGGATAAAGAGTGCATCATATCTAGGGGTCATCTATGCAATTATAGAGTAATTCCTCCCTTATGGTTATCAGAGTGCATAGTGGAAGCATGGTATGAAGGGAATCACTTCAAGGGTAAAGAAATGAAGGTGCATCAATATGGCATGATGGAAGAAGAAATCACGAGGTAGATATCAAGCTAATGGTGATGCAAGACAACAATATAGGAGGGAAAGCAAGAATAATAGGGGATTTTTGATGCATTTCAAAGGTATTGAAGATATTTCCACAATAGCATGGAGATGTCAAGGACTAGAAAGACTTAAAAGTGAAATAAATCTCTATAGAGAGTTAGTAACCATGAAGAAGAAAATGGTTCTATGCATGGTTTTGAATGCAAAAGAGATGGTTCCTTAGAAGAATCTATCTCAAGTGGCATAGAGCCATGAGTGACATTTCCAAGGGGTGGAAGTATCACTTGAAATTATAATGGTAAATTAAAAGAAGTATTAAGTACTTTTAATTAATTCTATGCAACTAGAGAAGGAGGYATATGTGCATCCTTACAGTATGTTAGGGATTGGCTATGCAAGACAAGTTTGAGGCTAGTTGGAAAGGAGAAGAGAAGAGTGCAACAAAAACTCAAATACAAAAGTATTCAGTCAAGAAAGAGATGAAGTAGTTCAATCCAAAAGGTAAATGGATGTTGAAGATTCAAAGTCTATAAGACAACATGATTGGAATTATAATTCATCCAAGTATGAGTTGGGATAGATAGATTCAGGAAATAAATAAAATTTGAAGGTTAATAGAAGTTTAGTATTTGGATGGAAAATCAAAGGCATTTAAGATTTATTTGGATAGAAAGTGATCAGGTCAGGAATAATCATGCACAATGGTTACAGTGAAGAGCACATGAAGATTCAAGAATCCAGAAGAATTGAAGACTTCTTGGATAAACGAGGAAAATTGATACAAAGAGAAAGAACTTGCTACAATTACTGTATCAACAAGTATATTATGGCTTGTTGGTACATCCATAAAGTGAGAATGCTTGCATGTTTGCAAGTGTTGTTGATAATGTTGTTGCATATGGAAGGAAGCAACAGAAAGTTGGAATTTTGATTATCAAACTGATAGAGAGACATGAGAGCTTCTACTATCATCAGCCAATCAGGTAGCATTAAATTCGTTTAGTGGCAGCTATGTAGGTAAGTATTTGTATTTTTAAATTATGTTTCATAGTTTCCAAAGGGAAATTCAGGTAAGAATTTCCCCAAATTGAATTTTTATAATACACAGTAAGGTATTGTTTAAGTGCATTAACAAGAATAAGTTACCACTAGGTGTGGTAAAGGCTAGAGGCATGTTATAGTTATCAAATATTTTTAGCTTTTGAATGCACAAACTGACATAACAACATGTCATGTTAATTTGGTTATGAGGTAATAACCAAATAAATAAAAGATAAAGAACTTGTTATAAGAATGATGCTAGGAAAGCTAGTCATGCATAAGACTAGGACATGGTTGGATATGGCAAGGTATGGATATAGAAAGGTTATGTTCCACACAAATAACCAATGAGATTCCTAACTTTAAATAAAACTTGGATTGCAACCTTTTTGCTAACACTAATAAACACCATATAATTATATTCTTGGTGTAGTGTTCGGGTCGAAAAGGAAGGCATCCAAGTAATTGTGAAGACAATGGGAAGTGTGTGGAGAATGTGTCAAGACATTGGCCATATTTCCATTTTATGGATGGTGAGATACATGAATTAGATAAAGATCATTCTAAAAATCAATGCAAAGGTGCATTGAATAGATAGGCATTGAGAGTTGCACTCATGTCTAGTAAGTGGCAGAGTTGCACTCATACATTATAGAATTGTATACTTAAATGCAATTGTTGAATGCATTTTGTGAGTGCATGTATATATGTTTTGAATGGAAATAATTATATTGATGGCTGAAATGTTTCTAACTCGTGGATTTGAGAACATTTCAGGAACTGTTAGACATTGCAACAGGAAAGTTGCAAGTCTGGTACTCACATGAATAGTGACTACAAAAAATTTTATGTTCAGAAAATTGAAATAATGAACTTATTGTTATTAATTGTGAACAAGCATATGCATGGAATGATGAGTCATTCTATCTAATGAGTTGTTTGGTAATTGTGATTGAATTGTTAGTTGTAGGAAATTCTAACATCATTGCATAATGTTTTGTACATATTGCAATTGAATTATGATGTATAGGAAATACTGACAATTTGTTGGTTGTATGCAAGATGAAGTATTGCAGGAAACATGGCATGCAATTTGGTGCTTGTGGAAAACCACAAGGAAGGATGCATTCATAATATGGCAATAGCCAAGAAGAATTATGAAATAGAATTTTATGTTTTGGGGAAAAGTTCAATTCCCTTTGAACTGAGTTTGAGTTCCTAAATGAATTCTTATATGTTCTGTTATGATAACTGCATGTGTGTGATGCATATGAGATGATATTGATTAAATTTGGAATGTTGATTACAAAGAGTATCTCTAGGGAAGATGTTGATTGGAGACAACAAATATTACCCTGTGGATCCCCAGTGGATTTGGGTGTGTGTGCACTTCTCCTTGGGTTGCCTTGGAGAAGGTTAGATCCCTCAAGGGAGAAGTGTGGGGATAGGTTCCCCAATATGAGGCCTAAAGGGTACCTAGAGACTTATAAGGGTAGTTGGAACTCCTGAAGCCACAGTGCTTTGAGACTTCCTATCCGGCCTGTGCTGGAGCCATGGAAGGCAATTTGAGCAACCAATAAACTATTGGATATTGAAGGTTCATACTACCTTGGGTTGTACAAGCATGCAGGGAAGAGAGACCATTGGTTGGAGTGCTACCGAGGTTTGGTACCTTGGCCTAGATCATGTTGATATTGATTGTGGGTCATGGTTATATTGGGAATACATTGCCCTAATGGAGTCATAGCCCCTGCTCAGGGGTGATACACTATTGAGAGTTATCAATAGTGAGATCTAAGGCTGGGTGGAACATTGTGGATTTACATCCAATCAATGCTTTCAATGAGGTTTAATTGAAGCATGCAATAAGGAACAATGAGCTTAATTCTTTCCTGAAGCATCTCTATGGAATAGAGCAATTGAATTCCAGATGCAATATGAATACCAAAATTAGTGCTGGAACATAGAGCACCACATGGATATCAAGCTTCCAATAGCTAAAGCTTGGATATTTTTAGAGAATTTGAATGGTACATGGTGTATAATGCACCAAGGACAATGCATAAATAAGGAGAGGGGATTGTAATACCCCCAGGATGAACCACAAATTGTAAATGTAAATGTAAAAATGCTTATAAAATGGTGAGTTGTTGATATAATTTTGCATGCACCTTCCATGGTATAGTGGGCACATGTACTGCACGCTAAAATGATGAAGTGTGCACATTCCAGGATACCGAGCGGAACAAACTTAAGTGCGCATGATTTTGGGGCCATAGAGCCTTTTTTGTATATGTTGTGTTATATAGGCTGGTGAGCCAGTTATTATAAGCTAGGAGGATTGTCTGTTGAATTAGGCCAGAGAGCCTAGATGCTAAAGGATAATGAGCCTATTTTTGTATATGTAAATACTCATATCATTAATATAATACATCTCTGCATGTAGACTGACCTCGATAAAAGAGTATGGGGGACTAAACCCCACTAGTTAGGGAAAGGGGGGATACAATTTAAGGATAAGGGGCTAAGCTAGGGAAATTAAGCCAAAAAGGAATATTATATTAATATTACTTAAAGTATAAAGTTTGGAGAATTATTTTATCCTAATTTCTAAGGATGGGGACAAGTGGACCAAAGTAGCTCTCGAAATGACAAGTGTCAAGTTGGGAACATGCATACATATATCTTGGACTTAGTGCATTTTCCTATCATTTTCCATCATTATTCACTCACTCATGCAACTGTCCTCCGTACGTTCCTGTACCTATTTCCATACTCGTATCTGTACCCTTACTTGTACCTGGTTAGCTGGGGAGATGGAATGAGGAGGAAGGTTTTCAGGCCCATGGGATAATGAAGAGGTGGGTTGTCAAGACCATGAGTAATTCTTTCTAGGTGAGATAATTGTTGGGAATTGATTTCCTGAAGGTGCTAAACTGCAACTACAAGGCTCTGAGACTTCTTGTCTGGCCTGTTGCTAAAGCCCTGGATGGGAAGTGGGGTAGATGAGAGACTGTTGAGAAGAGAAGGGGCACACTTCTTGGGGTGGGATAGACATGTGGGGAATGAGGGATTGTAGGCTGTTAGTTTGAGTTGGCACCTATGACAGAGTCTTTCTTGTTGTCTAAGATACATCGGCTTGGTTAGGAATCCCTTTACCTGAGTGGAGTTTAGTCCCATATCAAGGGTGATGCATTATTGAGAGTGATGAGAAGTGTGGTCTAAGGCTGGGAGGTTCGTGGAAGGTCTGTATGCAGTTGGTGATATTTTTACTAGGATAAGTGTCCATTTTGTGTTAAATTACATGCTGCTTTATTATGTATGCATTTATTTTTATGGGTTTTTCTTGTGTGTGGTTCATACCTGCTTTTATATTTATGAGTAATTCCTGTCTATGATGCATGTATGTGTTTACCGTTATTTCTGTATGAATATGTGCATTTACAGAATGCATTTGTCTATTTTAAGTTTTATATATATAGTTCTGCAAGAGTTTCTGTGTGCATATGTATCAGAGCATGAAATATTTTTGGTGGCATGACCCAGCCTAGGTGGTCGGGTATGTTACAGATTCCATACAACTAACTTGACCACTTTTCTTGGGAGCCATCACACTGACTACAATTTATGTCAAAATGATAGGGTTTCAATTTGATTGAGCTTTAGAAATTTCTGCACATGCAACTGATATGGAAAGGTTCCTTCAACAACAAAATGTTGTTAGGCTCCCAATCCAATTATATAAATTCATTTTCAAAATTAAATCATAACTTTAAGTGCTTCATATCGTGACCTGAAACCCAACTTCAGTGGATGCATTAAGAGGTACATACTTGTTTTCATTAAACAATATCCTTATATTGAATCATAATTATGACGATAGTCACCACTACTGTACGATTCTCTGCATGATCCTTTGCATTCTCTTGTGATAGTTAACATGATTTTTGGGACCAAGAAATTTAAAAAAATCATGGGTTTAGGCTCTACAAGAATGAATAAATTCTTGTAGATACTATGTCTCTCTTTAATCTTAAGAAACATTTTAAAATTTGACTAGAATTTCTAATGGGACATACTCAAATCATGTAAATATTCAAATCTATTTCACTAAAAACATATGGAAATGAACTCAAGAAAAGAAAAAAACACTCAAAAATTATAAAAGACAAGTGTATAAGGAACCTGATACAAACAGAGGTATGGTGAAACATGATTTTTTGGAATTTAGAAGATATGAATGAATTTATTAATAACACAGGATAAAAATCAAGGATAAGAGGTTATATTATGTCTAAGGACTAAGACCTCCTTTTTAATGCATCCCCATAGATCCATTTTATAGGAAAAAAATGATATCAATGATGAATCAACTCACATATGAATGCTTCTCATTAGAAAGTGGGATCCTATGTGCTTAATGATACCTTTAGGAAGGCCAAAGCATTAGACATTCATGGTATGGATCTCAAAATAGGTCTATATGCATCCCTTGAAACATTTCAATAGTGCATTGAGCATTTATGCATCACATATTGGAAATATTTCTAGTTTTACAAGGGCCACATGGGTATCAAAGGATTATACATGTAATTAGTGCAAGTAATAATGGAAATATGCACAACCCTAGAAACAATTAATTGAAGGCTTGAAATTTCTTAGTGAGGTGAAAATATCCATTAAATGATATGATGGGATAAACTATATGAGTGGTACATGAAATCATGATGTTTTCATATATAACCATTCAGATGGATCAAGTGAAAGGAATTAGAGTAAAAATAGTTATCCCTTGATGTGTGGAGTTAGGATAATTTCATATCGTTGAATGACATCATGTGTTTCTTAACCAAGTGTTGTTTTATAAAAGTACACATG
>JASDQU010108240.1:140796-152029 GCA_032191745.1 Picea mariana | reverse complement strand
AGAGGGTGAACCACGTACATCTGTTGTTGTGTATGTGATTGATGCTTTGATCTCTGTCATTGTTATGTTGTTACTTTCTTTATTATAGTAGATCAAATCTAAAGCTGTGAAGGATCGATCTAGCTAGTTGAATGATAGATGCATGATATACTTCCGTTGTAAAAGATCCACTTGATATTCCTCTAGTTGTAGAAATCTTTGTCCTGCAACCCCTCATAGATTCTTCATGTGAGACTGCATCTGATTCGTAGGTGTTTTTGAAAGGGCCAGTAGCTAGGGCTTGTTGGTGCGCTCCTAGAGTGAACCTCGGGTCTGCCCCAGTGCCAACAAATGGTTTCATTGTCGGGACCAAAATCTTCTTAAGGGAATGTCAAGGTGGTTCCCATCGAAGATAGAGATTCAAAAGTTGATAGAAGATCAAGATAGGGACTTCTTTGAAGCCCAAAATAAGAACCCTAAGCTGAGTACCGAGGATTGGTTACAAAGATACATTTTCACTGACATTCATGAGATCTTCTTTAGAGGGATCTATCAAAAGTTGTTTGAGTGGTTGGCTAGGTTAGCTAATACCCAGTTTGAGACTAGATCTAGACCTCCTATGGTTTGGACATCCGCGCTGATCTAGAAGGTTAAAAGAGTCAACAATGTTGTATCCAGAGCAGTAGATCATTGGTTTGATAGTACCATTGGAGGGTATACCACCAAATTTGTTGTTGACAGAGTAGAATCGTATAGCCAAGCCGAGAGATACTTCTTCAAAGGACCCAGAGGAAAATTTCTTCACTTTTTGAAGCTGAGAATCAAGATTTTGTTGCATGAAAAGACCGTCTTGAAAATACAGTAGATCACGTGGATTTGGAAAGGCTAATGTTCAAGAACTCGGACAATGACAGTGACACAGAAGCGAGACATACGTGAAGTGGAAGAATATTTTGAGGGGTTCACCTTGAGAACCTCTTTAAGCAAAACTACGGAGAAGAGGGTTTCTATAGTGGAGAATAGGCATATCTGACAGACGAAGAACATTTAGAACCCACCAGAGCAGAAGAAGGGGAAGTTGAAGAACTTCGCCGAAACAAGCCAGAAACCTCGGGAACTACACAGAACAACGAAGTAAGTAATATTAACCCTCCTATTGCCTCAATAGTACTAAGTAATCAGAATCATCAGAATCATCAAAGTTCACATAGTACTACTACTATCAGTTCAACATCTACTCAGACATGAAACCTAGATAGCTCCATGGAAGATGAGATGAGGCTCCCTATCTTTAGAGGATATGGATCTAAAGATACTGATCAGCATTGGTTCCTGTGTGAGGTTGTTTGGAACATTAAAAATATTACCGATGAAGCTGTTAAAAGAAACCATTTTAGCACCACACTTAGAGACCGCGCATTGAGATGGTACATGAACCTTGTCCAAGGATATGCATAGCCTAAACCATTGAACAAGATCAATAACGCACTGATTTTAGAGTTTAAAAAACCTAAGTCAGAGTCACAATGCATTACAGAGCTGAAGGAGATCAAGAAAAATGTGGTTGAACTTATCTGGGAGTTTGATCAGAGATTCAAGACCCTAACTGGAAGATTGACTTTTAAGATCCAAGATGAACAGAACAAAAAATGGTTCATCGCTGCTCTTTTACCACATATCAGGGTTCCCCTGATACAATAGAAGATTTCTTCACAGGAAGAAGCATTGGAGATCTCCATGAAGATTGAATCAACCCCCATGGGAGAGTCCAGCTTAGGTATGAGCTAGATCTTGAGCCAGCTGACTAGTTTGTCTCTACAAGTCGAGGATATGAAGAAGGATAAGGGGAAGGAAAAAAGAGAAGATATATGGTGTGTAAGATGCAGAACAAAAGGTCATGATAAGGAACAATGTCCCCTATTTCATGAATATTTTTCCTCAGGATCACCGAGCCCCTTGAAGCAAGTTAACCTGCCCTGGTGTGAAGTATGCAGAAATCGAAATCGCCCTGGTGAGTGCTACTATATGAAGAAGTATGTTCAGATCCCCACAAGCTTGTATTGCACATTCTATAAGTCAGTAGGGCATGAAGACAAAGATTGTAGGGCATTTGACCTTATGCATGAAATATCAAGGGACATATACAAGAACCAAGGTGAGGTGCATCAAGAAGGAAACAATGCATAGTATAACTCCCCAGGAAGAGGAAATTTCAATCCTAGCAGTTGATGCAGAGGAATAGGACGAGGAGGAGGAATGGGTCAAGGCCGAGGATAGATAATTTGTTATAACTGCGTGCAACCAGGACACCTAGCAAGGGACTGTTAGAACCCTTGCACCACCTGCAATTATTGCAACTCTTGCGAGGATGTCATTGAATACTGCCCTATGCTGCTATCCAAGCTTCAGGAAAGACGAGGACCCCAACAGAACCCACAAGTGAAACTGATATATGATGAACCTCACAGAATAGGCCCTAGAGTCATTGTTATTACTCGAGGATGCATTGCTACAGGAGAAGATAAAACGATTCAAGGAAATATCGCAGAAGATTCAGGTATCAGGAAAGATGCGGAGAAGACTCAGGCTTTTGATGCAAAGAAAGAAATACAAATCTTTGAGGAAGCAAGACAAGAGTTCAAGAGGGACCAAGGGTCCTCATCAAAAACACAAGAAGAAATAAGAGAATATGGAATGCCTTAGGCATTTGATCAATCGGCTTCACCGAAGCAAGGAAAAGAGGTAAGTAAGCTCACCGAATTCTTATATACTTGTATTAAGCTAATCCAGGATGAAAATGCTATAAGGGAACTTCAGAATTTAATCAAGAAATATGATCTAAGAAATATAGAACCTTTGCTGAATAGGGCAGTACACCAAATTGGGAAAAGGAGAAGAACAAACAAAGAATTGCACTTGAATGCTCAGATAGGAGAGTATGACATAGACTATGTGGTCCTCGACTTAGGGTCGGAGGTTAATGTCATGACGAAGAAAACTTGAGCACTGATGGGAAAACCAAAGTTAGTTTATTCCCCTATAAGTCTTAGGATGCATAATCAACAAGATGTCAACCCATTTGAAAGATTGGAGCATGTCCCTGTGGACATCGATGAAGTTAGAACCTTTGCAGATTTTGAGGTAATTGAAATTGTTGATGACAGTTTCTCTTACCCTACATTGATAAGAATCGATTGGGCCTTTAACAATTACAGTTTTGTTGATTTGAAGACAAGATATATGACATTTGAAAAATATGGCCTTAGGGTCATTGTACCCTTAGATCCAGATGAGGGTCAGCGATACACATAACCCATCAGAGAAGAAGAGCATGCATACGAAATGGAAAACATCTACAAACTAACAACTAGACAACAGGATTACATCAACCCTACATCTGACGGGAATCTAAGCTGGCTAAGTGACAATGCATGTTCATCAGATTCAGAAGAAGCATTGGAAAACTGGCAGAACCAGATGTATGAATTATCTACCAGAAGATGTGCTAGATTAACTAGAGAAGTTCACTGGATCGACACAACAGTAAGTAACTTACCCACATTTGATGGGCTGAACCCCTTAGAAGCCTTCCTATCATATTTTGAAACAAGTGTACCAATACAACATAGATTGTTAGAAATGGACGAGGGCCTAAATGCCACACCAAAAAGATGGTGGGGGACACATAAAAGAAACATCACAGATTGGATACAATGCTGAACCTTGATGAAAGCGTAGTTCTCAACATAAGTAGTAAGTTGTGAAGTCAGGTATATCGGTCGAAGTTTCCCAAAGGACCATGCGTGAAGCTGTGAAGAGGCTTGGAGCTATATTCCTCGAGAACAATGGGTGCACATATTCATTAACACATTGGACACAACCCCTATCAACTGGTACCTTCAAGCGGAGCTGCGCCTTGTCACTGCAGATTGGGAAGGTATGATTCAAAATTTTATCACGACCTTTTTATTTGAGAATGACTATCCTTTAGTGTACCAAGCATTATAGATTGTGAGACAGAAGGTATTCAAAGAGGCATATACCCTCCCTATGGAACAAGAGGAGGACGAATGGACTACGCCTCTCTAGAAATTGCAGGGCTACTACAACATCAATGTCGATGATGACGATGATCCGAGGAAGGTAAACATCATTGAAACATAAGGGCAAAGAGATGTGGAGGAACCAAGAGTCGAAATACCATTTATTGGACAACTAATCAAGATCAAAAAGGTCAATATTGGATCAGAGGAGACATCGAATCTTTCCAATTTTGGATATTATTGGGATGATGCTACCATTGACAAGATTACAGATTTATTGCACAAATATTAGGACTTGTTTCCAACCAATTTTACTGATATGAAGGGAATAAAAGGACCTATGGGAGAGATGAGGATACCTTTGAAACCAGATGCAAAGCCAGTCAAGAAAATACCCTACAGATTGAATCCGAAATACAAGGAAAAAGTGAAGATTGATCTCAACAGAATGTTGGAAGCAGGGATTATTGAAGCTATTGAAGAATCTGAGTGGATCAACCCTATGGTGGTACAAGACAAGAATACAGATGAAATCAGAATCTATGTGGACCTTAGGAAGTTGAATGAATCCTGTCTTCATGACCCCTTCCCTACACCATTCATCGATGAAGTGTTAGACAATGTGGGAGGTCAAGAAGTATATTCTTTTACAGATGGATTTTCATGATATCATCATATTCAGATCACCAAGGAGGATCACCACAAGACCAAGTTTGCCACTGAATGGGGATCCTACCAATACACAGTGATGCCATTTGGACTTAAGAATGCCCCAACCATCTTTTCCAGGGTGGTGGTCGAATCATTCAAAGAATTTTTGAAAAAAATCTTAGAAGCCTATTTTGATGACTGGACTATGTTTAGTTTGCTGAAAAACCATATTGAATGTATAATACTAATGTTGGATAAATGTAGGCAATGCCATATTGCTTTAAATTTGAAGAAGTGCATCTTATTCTCACCATTTGGAGTGTTATTAGGCCATATTGTATGCAACCAGGGATTGTTGGTTGATCCATCTAAAGTTGCAATTATAGTTGATTTACCACCTCCTACTTCCATTAAACAACTGCGCACAATGCTAATACATACTGGCTATTAGAGGACATTCATTAAATGCTATGCCCAAATTACAACACTGATGGAGAAGTTGTTGAAGAAGGACTGCCAGTTTGGTTGGACAGATGAATGCCAATAGAGCTTCGACACACTGAAACAAAAGATGGTCACTGTGCCCATTCCGGTCTTTCCAGATTGGAGCAAAGAATTTCATGTGCATGTCGATGCATCGTCCATTACATTGGGAGCTGTGTTAGCACAATTGAGAACATGAGACATCGATCACCCATTAGCCTTTGCTAGTAGGAATATATCTACATTAGAAATGAACTATACCACTATAGAAAGAGAAGGATTAGCCATGGTGTACGTGCTGCAAAAATTCCAACACTACTTGTTGGGAGGACACTTTAAACTGTTCATACATCACTCTCCATGGAAGTACTTAGTCAACAAGCTAGTGTTGGGGGGGTGGATATGAAAATGGCTTCTACTATTTCAAGAATATGATTTTGAAATCATAGTTAAGCCAGGAAGAATGAACAAGGGTCCTAACCACTTGTCGAGGCTGGAACATGGTTAAGAACCCACCAATTTGGAGGATACACTACTATATGCACAACTTCTCCCCATTAGGAATAATTATGACCAATTTGCAGACATAGTTCGATTCCTGTCAAAAGGAATGGAACCTAGTGAGTATACAATTCCCTAGAAGAAATAGCTCGTGGTGTGAATTGAAGACTTTTCACTTATAGTTGGTCAGCTATACAAACTGGGACCTAATGAGATACTAAGAAGATGTTTTATGGAGACAGAGCGACCATTGATCCTTCCAGAAGATCATGAAGGCATCGCAGGAGGACACCACGAAGGGAGAGCGACTACGCAGAAGGTCCTGAGAGCTGGCCTTTGGTGGAATACCTTACAAAAAGATGCTAAGAATTATGCTAGAGCCTGTGACGTATGCCAGAGAGTTGGGAAACCATCCATATAAGATTAAATCCCATTATCACCTTAGATGACCCTACAAGCATTTGAAAAGTGGGCCATTGACTTCGTGGGACCTATAAACCCACCAGGGAAATGCACAAGAGCAAGGTATATCATTACTGTGATAGAATACTTAACCAGATGGGCCAAAGCGAGAGCATTTAAAGAATGTAGTACAACTACAACTGCGTGTTTTATATTTGATGAAATAAAAACTAGGTTTGGATGCCCCAAAACCCTTATGAGTGATCAAGGCACACATTTCATCAATAAGATAGTTAAAGCCCTGACTGAAGAATTTGCAGTCCACCATAAAAATAGCACACCTTACCATACAAAAGAAAATGGAACAGTTGAATCATTCAATAGGATCTTGCAGACAACATTAACGAAGATTTTCATTGTGAATAGGGATGACTGGGACTTAAGAGTACCTGCAGTACTATGGGCCTGTCGAACCACTTGCAAGAAATTAACAATGCAGACTCCTTTCAAGTTAGTTTATGGTATCGAAGTTGTTGTCCCGATGGAATACTTGGTACCAAGATTAATAATTGTTGCATTTATAGACATGGATGATACTGGCATTGTTCAAGAGAGGCTTGTAGATTTGGTTAAAATGGAAGAAGACCGATTCATTACAGGATTCCACCAGCAGGTCCAGAAGGAACGAGAGAAGGAATATCATGACAGGCACATCAAGAAGAAGGCATTCAAACAAGGTGAATTAGTACTGGTGTATGACAATAAGTTTATAAGACACCCAGGGAAGTTCAGAACACATTGTCTAGAACCATATGAGATCGCCTATGTTACGGAAGGAGGAGCTGTGAAAATGGAAACATTGAAGGGAGAATGGAAGGAAGGATTGGTGAATGGGAGTCAGCTGAAGTTGTACTATGACAATCAACTTCCTCGCAGTTCCCAGTAGATAAAACTGGAAAAGGTTCTAGGTACAAGGTGTAGTTAAAACTGGGTACCAGAAATAGAAAAGACAGTCTGCACAAGGAGGAAGAGGAAGCATAAAGCAAAAAGTAAAGGTTGCACCGCGTGGTCCAAAACCCAAGCATAAAAGAAGGATCATATCTGAAGTGCCTCGGGATGAGTCAGAGGTGAGTGTTGGGGGCCTGTTGGCCCTTAGTTATGGAAGGACTCAGAGAACAAGGGAGAAAAGGTAAAATGTGAACTTCGCGGGAGACACAGTGACTGTCACTTGGTTGAAGTAAGAAAAAGAGTAAAGAAGATGGAGAGAGGTATGGAAAAGAAATCCATTGGATGGGAATATCAAGGATGAAAAATCATAAAGGAAGAGGGATCGAGGACAACTTAAGCAAATGAATGTTGGATGCTTTGGGCACCACGCAATAAGGAAGGAAAGACAAGCTGGCAAATCCTAGAAAAAGTGGATCAAGTGGACCTAGGGTTTTAGACACCTAGGGTTTTGGTATTTAGGGTTTTGGCACCTAGGTTTTAGCCTAAGGATGTCAGTGATTTATTGTAATATATAAATAAATTTCAAGAGGACTTGGGTCAAGAGTTTTTACCAGAGGTTTTGGTACGATAGAGTTAAGAGCTCTACTATTGAGGAGAGAGATCATTGTATTAGGAGAGAGGATCACGGAGAGAGAGAGTCTTCTAGTATTGTAAGACCTTCTACTGTGTGCAAAGGTCATGTCCTATAGCTGGGTGTGCAGGAAGGGGAGAGAGGGAGAGAAGAAAGAAGATCTACTAGCTAAGAGCGTAGATAAGAACTGTAAGCTTTAATTTAATAAATCATAAGCACAGTTCTGTGGACATATCCCTAGAGAGAGGGTGAACCGCATACATTTTTTGTTGTGTGTGTGATTGATGCTTTGATCTCTGTCATTGTTATGTTGTTACTTTCTTTATTATAGTAGATCAAATAGAAAGCTGTGAAGGATAGATCTAGCTATTTGAATGATAGATGCATGATATACTGTCGTTGTAAAAGATCCACTTGATATTCCTCTAGTTGTAGACATCTCTGTCCTGCAACCCCTCATAACTTCTTCAGGTGAGACTACATCTGCTTCACAGGTGTTTTCGAAAGGGCCAGTAGCTAGGGATTGTTGGTGCACTCCTGGAGTGAACCTCGAGTCTACCCCAGTGCCAACAAAGAATAGAACAAGGGAGAAAAGGTAAAAATCAAAATTCGTAGGAGACATAGTGACTGTCACTAGGTCGAAGTAAGAAAAAGAGAAAAGAAGACGGAGCGAGGTATGGAAAATCAAGCCATTGGATGAGAAGATCGAGGATGACAGATCAAAAAGGAAGAGGGATCAAGGAAAACTTAAGAAAATGACCATTGGATGCTTTGAAGCACCACGTGAGAAGGAAGGAAAGATAGGCTGGCGAATCCCAGAAAAAGTGGATCAAGTTGAACTAGGGTTTTAGACACCTAGGGTTTTGGTATTTAGGGTTTTGGCACCTAGGTTTTGGCCTAATGCTGTCGGTGATTTATTGTAATATATAAATAAAGATCAAGAGGACCTGGGTCAAGAGTTTTTACCAGAGGTTTTGGTACGATAGCATTAAGAGCTCTAGTGTTGAGGAAAGAGATCATTATATTAGGAGAGAGGAGTGCTGACAGAGAGAGCCTTCTAGTATTGTAAGACCTTTTGTTGTGTGCGAAGGTCAAGTCCTGCAGCTGGGTGCACAAGAAGGGGAGAGAGGGAAATAAGAAAGAATATCTACTAGATAAGAGCGCAAATAAGAACTGTAAGCTTTACTTTAATAAATCATAAGTGCAGTTCTGTGGACGTAGCCCTAGAGAGAGGGTGAACCACGTACATTTGTTGTTATGTGTGTGATTGATGCTTTGATCTCTTTAGTTGTTCTGTTGTTACTTGCTTTATTGTAGTAGATCAAATCTAAAGCTATGAAGGATAGATATAGCTAGTTGAATGATAGATGCATGATATACTGCTGTTGTGAAAGATCCACTTGATATTCCCCTAGTTGTAGACACATCTGTCCTACAACCCCTCATAGCTTCTTTGGG
Organism: Picea mariana; assembly: GCA_032191745.1. Taxonomy (NCBI): domain Eukaryota; kingdom Viridiplantae; phylum Streptophyta; class Pinopsida; order Pinales; family Pinaceae; genus Picea; species Picea mariana. Next base: position 142,933 of record JASDQU010108240.1, on the reverse strand, counting down.
TGAGACTGCATCTACTTCGTAGGTGTTTCCAAAAGGGCCAGTAGCTAGGGCTTGTTGGTGTGTACCTGGAGTGAACCTCGGGTCTGCACAAGTGCCAACAAAGCAGAGAGCAAGGGAGAAAAGGTAAAAAGCAAACTTCGTGGGAGACATGGTGACTGTCACTGGGTCAAAGTAAGCAAAGTAGAAAAGAAGACAGAGCGAGGTATGGAAAAGCAAGCCATTCGAGAGGAAGATCGAGGATGATAGATCAGAAAGGAAGAGGGGTCGAGGAGAAATTAAGCAAACGACTGTTGGATGCTTTGGAGCACCACGTGAGAAGGAAGGAAAGACAGGCTAGTGAAGCCCAAAAAAAGTGGATCAAGTTGACCTAGGGTTTTGGTATTTAGGGTTTTGGCACCTAGGTTTCGGCCTATGGATTTTGGTGATTTATTGTAATATATAAATAAAGGTCAAGAGGACCTGGGTTGAGAGTTTTTACCAGAGGTTTTGGTACAATAGCATTAAGAGCTCTACTATTGAGGAGAGATATCATTGTATTAGGACAGTGGAGTGCTGAGAGAGAGAGACTTATGGTAATGTAATACCTTATGCTATATGCGAAGGTCAAGTCCTGTAGTTGGGTGCACGGAAAGGGGAGAGAGGGAGAGAAGAAAGAAGATCTTCTAGCTAAGAGAGTAGATAAGAACTGTAAGCTTTACTTTAATAAATCATAAGCACATTTCTGTGGATGCAGCCCTAGAGAGAGGGTGAACCACATACATCTGTTGTTGTGTGTGTGATTGATGCTTTGATATATTTCATTGTTATGTTGTTACTTGCTTTATTGTAGTAGATCAAATCTAAAGCTTTGAAGGATAGATCTAGCTAGTTGAATGATAGATGCATGATATACTGTCGTTGTAAGAGATCCACTTGATATTACCCTGGTTGTAGACATCTCTATCCTGCAACCCCTCATATCTGCTTTGGGTGAGACTGCATCTTCTTCGTAGGTGTTTCCGAAAGGGCCAGTAGCTAGGGATTTTTCTATGCACTCCTGGAGTGAACCTCATGTCTGCCCCAGTGCAAACAAAGCAAAGAACAAGGTAGAAAAGGTAAAAAGAAAACTTTGCGAGAGACACAGTGACTGTCACTGGGTCGAAGTAAGAAAAAGAGAAAAGAAGATGGAGCGAGGTATGGAAAAGCAAGCCATTGGATGAGAAGATCGAGGACGACAGATCAGAAAAGAAGAGGGATCGAGGACAAATTAAGCAAACGATAGTTGGATTCTTTGGAGCACGCACAAGAAGGAAGGAAGGATAGGTTGGCGAAGCCCAAAAAAAGTGGATCAAGTTGACCTAGGGTTTTAGACACCTAGGGTTTTGGTATTTAGGGTTTTGGAACCTAGGTTTTGACCTAAGGATGTCAATGAGTTATTGTAATATATAAATAAAGGTCAAGAGGACCTAGGTCGAGGGTTTTTACCAAAGGTTTTGGTACAATAGCCTTAAGAGCTCTACTATTGAGGAGAGAGATCATTGCATTAAGAGATAGGAGCGCTGAGAGAGAGATCCTTCTGGTATTGTAAGACCTTATGCTATGTGCGAAGGTCAATTCCTGCAGTTGGGTGCACAGGAAGGGGAGAGAGGGAGAGAAGAAAGAAGATATGCTAGCTAAGAGCACAGATAAGAACTGTAAGCTTTACTTTAATAAATCATTAGCACAGTTCTGTGGACATAGCCCTAGAGAGAGGCTGAACCATGTACATATGTTGTTGTGTGTGTGATTGATGCTTTGATCTCTGTCATTGTTATGTTGTTACTTTATTTATTGTAGTAGATCAAATCTAAAGCTGTGAAGGATAGATCTAGCTAGTTGAATGATAGATGCATGATATACTATCATTGTAAAAGATACACTTGATATTCCTTTGGTTGTAGACATCTTTTTTCTACAAACCCTCATAGCTTCTTCGGGTGATACTACATCTGCTTCGCAGGTGTTGCCAAAAGGGCCAGTAGCTAGAGCTTGTTGGTGCGCTCCTGGAGTGAACCTCGGGTTTGTCCCAGTGCCAACACATACACACACACACACACACACAAAGAGAGAGAGAGAGAGAGAGAGAGAGAGAGAGAGAGAGAGAGAGAGAGAGAGAGAT